>VZTZ01009398.1:226307-241145 GCA_013400955.1 Drymodes brunneopygia
CTTTCATGTCCAGCAGAGACAATCCCTGATGGCTCTGAAGATGGACATGCTGCTGGCCAAAACTGAGCCAGTTAAAGAGGTTAGTAATGCCTCTGTGCTAACAGTTTAGAAGAAAATCAAAACAAAGTGGGGCACACAGTTTTTTCTTCTAGTCAGAGAAGAGGAGGAGGTGAGAACGTGTGAAAGAAAATGACATGGCAACACCAAGGCCAGTGGAGAAGGAGGGGCAGGAGGTGCTCCAGGCACCAGAGCTGAGATTCCTCTGCAGACTGTGGTGAAGGCCATGGTGAAGCATCTGTGCCCCTGCAGCCCATGGGGATCCGTGGGGGATGCAGAGATCCACCCACAGCCCACGGGGATCCATGGGGGATGCAGAGATCCACCCACAGCCCATGGGGGATGATGCCTGGAGGAGGCTGTAATCCAGAGGGAGACCCAGTGGAGAGAGGGCCTTTGATTCCAGGCTGGAGCAGCCTGTCCTTGGAGAACTGCAGCCTGTGGGAGAGTGACCCACACTGCAGCAGTTTTGGGAGGACTGTGTGCCCATGGAGGGACTCACATTGCAGCAGGTGTGGCAGGGCTCTGCTTGTGAGAGTGGACCCACATTGGAGAAGTTCACAGAGAGCTGTCTCCCGTGGGAGGGACCCCAAGGTCTCACAGGGGAAGGACTCCCCTCCCAGAGCAGTGGAAGAAAATCTTGGTGATGAACTGACCAAAACTCCCATGCCCTGTCTCCCTGTGCTGTCAGTGGGCAGGAGGGAGGGGCTGGGGGAGAACGGTGTTTTAAGGGCTGATTTTCCTTCTTATTATCCTCCTCTGATTCTGTTCCTAATAAATTCACTTTGCAACTTAAGTTGAGCCTGTTTTGTGCTTGAAGTGTTTTCTCTCAGTCCTTATCTCAACTCATGAACTGTTCGTTAATTTTTGTTTTACTCTCCACTGCCCAGCTGTGGCAGGGGAGGGCAAGTGAAAAACTTTCGTGGGTGCCTGAAGTTGGGCCAGTGTCAAACCATGCCATCTGAATACCATCTTTGGTGCTTATATATGGAAACAGATGTTTATATGTGGAAGAGATACTTGTGAATTCTACAGATACACTCAGCTGCCCCTCTTTGTCTGAAATATTTGTATAAACATTTAGAAGCAAAGCTGTACTCTCTAGGATAATTCCATTAAAAGTAGGAGACTTTGATTATCCTACTTCCTTTTATATTTTATAATTTATTTTATTTCTATTTTAACGAATACTTTAATGTAACATGAAATTCATCATCATAAGGTGAAAGTATATCATCCCAGACAGATGGCTTGAAGTATGACATGCATTTTGTAAGTATGACATTTCTTATAAAATAGAAATAACTGGGAACAAGGGGAGGGAGATATCATGATATAAATAATATTTTTTTAAAAATCTGTCCTTGTCAATAAATGTAGTGACAGCACCCTTTAATTTATTTTATGTCTGCTAAAATAAGTGGTTTGAGTTCAAGTAGAATGAAAGCTAGATTTAGAGAGAGCTATTTTAGGCACACCTGTTGGTAGTGCATTGAGACAAAGGAATAACTTCTTAGTATTAGATGCTGTAAAGAAAACTTTTAGAAACCCTTAAAAATACCTGAGTCCTTATCCAAAATGATGTTCTGCTGTACTCAGCTATCAGTTAATGCATTAGCATCACAAATCTATCAATTATTTTCACAGCCTTCCTGTCTGTACCTTACAGAGTACACTCTTCACAAAGAGGAAAATTTATAAAAATAGTTACAGAGCTCTTTTAAAAATCTGTGAGCAAGTAAAATTCAGATCTTTGATGGTTATGAAAGCCATTGTATTTAAGTAGGACATATCGTGAAGGTAATGACTAATTAGAGTTCTCACCACCATTAAAGCTTAAACAAATTTAGTTTTCTGAGCCAAAATAGGCCCATTAATTTTAACAGTAAGTTTGTTGTTTTTTTTAACTATGAGGGTCTTATAAAAGTTTTTGCCTTTTTCCACCAAATTATTTAAATAATTAAGCTATATTTATTTATATCAGAATAGAAGCTATTATGGGAATTTTAGATGTAAAAATCTAACTATTATTTTTTGTATCAGTTGTGTCTATAATTTCACCACAAGGATAAGGTTTTGGAATGACAGCATGCAATAGAGTGTAGGAGTAAGGGAAAAGAAGCAAACATTGGATCAGATCCCTCAGGCACATTTAGGTGTCTCTCTTACCCAAAAATTGAATTAAGCACCGACGTGCTTTTGAAGATCTGGCTCTTAACAGATTGTTGTAATTAAAAAGAATAACAAAAATCATGTGTTACCAAGAAAGTAGAGAGGGAAGTTGCAACGGCAATTCTATTTGCCCGGAGAATATTTGTTAGACTCTTATGTCAAGTAAGTCTAGTTTAAAAAAATAATCAATATTATTGCCAAAACTTGTGTGAATCTTGATGCTTCAGAGCAAAAGTAGACAAATATTTGTTAGTTTCTCTGTGCTGCTCCTTGAATTCCTTGTGGACTGGAAAGGGCCTGTACTTCCTAGAGAAGCGTGACTTGCTTACCCCGATGAGCGAGATGAGGAAGGGAACAGATGAGGAACTGCTTTTCTCTGCCTCAGTGTTATACACTGAACTGAGGAATCCAAATATTTAGTCTACTGTCATAAATCAGTGATGTGAAGGATGTCAAACTACAGTTTATTCTTAACTATCTGTATATATGCCTTTTAGAGAAAAGCTCTCTAACAAGTTACTAGCTACAGTAACTGTTTTGCAGTTGAATGAACACAACTTGAACAAGCACCACAGAAGGGAAACTTGGAAAGAATTTAAATGATCCACAGTCATCTACTTGTCTAGAAGATTTTAGAAGTTCATCTTCAGATATTTTTGGCATTTGATCCTTTGAAAAAATAACCTGATATCTACATTTATTTACAATTTTAATAGTTTTGAAAAGAAAATAAAGGTATCATTTTGACTTTATATTTTGAATTTAATTTAAAATATCCTATATATTGACAGAAATTCTGAGTATAACCTCTGTACTGTGATTTTGTCCATCTAATTTAGTCTCTATCTATTTGAAAATCTTCACTTGAATCTTTGTGCATATTATGCTAAATTAGTTAAAATCAACTAAATTTTTGTTTATTCAAAGGAAAATGCACATTTATAAGAAAAAGAGCAAATACTCTGCAAAATTTGTAAAAGATGGATAACTTAGTGGCTGCAGCAGCTACAGTACTGCATTCCCAAAATGAAGTAATCAATGAAAATAAAAGTTCTCAAAGTTCTTGATAAATGGTAAATCTCATTAAGAGGAAAACGACAGGTACAGTCAATATGAGGTAATCTTGGGTCCTCAAATTGGAAAGACATTCACACTTTTAGTTTAAAGTTTCCCATGCAAGGGAAACTTAGTAAATGCTGTCTTGTCCTAACTGATTCACACAGAGGAGTCCTGATAGAATAAAGAATGAACAGGAAGGGTCACTTTTTTCAGCTCTCTGAAACTGTAATTTGAATACAACCTATTTCCCTGAATAGCAAGAGTGTTATCAGTTATGAAATCACTTAATAGGAGTTCTTTACTCTTAATGACTGAGAGTTAACCAAGGCTTCCAGAGTTTGCTGCAATAGTTATATTGATTTAGCAGGATAATTGGAAGCCAATCTAAGATTATGTGAAGGAAATAAAAGTCTCTTGAGAAAAGAGGTCTTGCAGTTGAGACTGTATCATAATGGTATGAGTTTCAATTTTGTGAATGTTCAGACTCCTGCAAATTAGACACGTGATATAGAATTGACAGGTTTTGGAACTAAAGAGGCATTTTGGATAAAGGACAGTTATTCCTTGATGACAACTGAAGACAGTGAAAAGAGTATAAATTGTAAGTGCAGTAACAAAATAAACAATAAACCACCAGAAATATCAAAACTGGTTTCAGCAATTTAATATCTAGGAAATAAACAGCAGATACTGCCAATCTGAAGCAATATATGATATTTCACTGTTTGCTGTAAAAATATTTTACACTTTAAATGTTAATATGGAAGGAAAATTTTATGCACTGAGGGAAGGAAGAGAGAAGGTGAGAGAGGCTGAAAACCTTATTACTGTAGTCAGTTTTCAATATTCAAAAGCTTATACTTTGGTAAAGTCAAATCCAATTTTGTCTGAAAGCAAGGTACTTCTTTTAAATGAGAATTATTTCCAAGCCCAATTCCATCTCAAAGCTCTCATCCATTTCAGCTCTAGGGCTGCTTATAAAGAGGTTACAGGCTTCTTCCCTCTCCCTCCTGCTCAGTAATGGTAATAACAGATTTTCTTCACTCTCCCTGCATTTGAATATTACAGACCTACTTTTGCTCAGACTTTCTAAGCAGTTGAACATCCATGCAAAATAAACAACAAAAATTTCTAAACTGAATGAATTTATGGTTATCTATAGCTAATGACAAAAGCAGAAAACCTTGTATTCTCTTCCTGTAAGGAGTGCAAATCATCCCCCCAGATGTTTTCATCAACATTTGAAAAAAAAGCTCCATTTTTCTTTCAACCGTGTTAATTAAATTTAGTTTTTTTTAAATGAAGCAAAGCATAAAAAAATAATTCAAAAAAGAGTAAAGGTATTAGAAATGTATTGTGGGGGTGGGAGAAGGATTTAATTCTTAAAGCCATGGAGAAAAGAAATGAGAAAGACATACATGTTTCAAAGTAAAATTTCCAGTCAAAATACTGCAGCTGACCCATTTGTCAATATAAGATGTTATTCCTACCTTATCTGGACCTAATTTTATGTTTATTATGTTCCCACAGATTTAGCATATTCACGTATCTTCTGTCATCTTTCTAACATCCTTAGAAACTGATTCAATAATCAATCAAGGGATCAAAAATTTTCAAATTAGTCATCTTTAAAATAATGTTAGTGTCATCTACTTTATTTAGAAAATAAAATCTAAAAACCTTACATCTTCCAACTATTTTCCTTTAGAACTTAAACAGAAGCAAGCAAACACATTATTTCTTTAAACACAAACAGAGGAAAACATATTAAAATGTGCTTAAACACTTGAGCTTTGGAGGTTTTATAGCAAAATGTCTTATGTTGCATCTCATTTAAAGCATCTCTACTTAAAAGCAAAGGCTCCTTTTAAAATAACTGCTTCTTTTGAGTCTACATTATGATCCCCAATATCAGTTACCAGATTCAAATTGAGTTTCTAATGGATGATTCTATGCTTAATTTTAATTGTGATAGTAACCACTGATCAAATAGAGAATTGATGAATTTAAAAAATCATATAATTCCTTGAGACCAGTGAAGCAATACTTTTCCAGTTCTTGATGAACATTCCAAAGGCTCTGGAGAATGTTGTTTAATGCTGGTGCCAGTGTAGATATTTTTGTATGCTAATTAATGCTATCTTAAGCTGAACAAGACTTGACCAGTATTTTCACTTGCCTTGTGTGTTGTTGGCTACTCTTCATTTGTGATGGAGACTTTCTTAAGACACCAATTTAGACTTAGATTACTATTTGTTAGACAGGTAAAGTCAGATAAGGTGAATCTCACACAGTGTACCCATAACTCAACTGGAATATTTGTTTAAACTAAGTCTATGAAATGATCTCATTAATCATATTTTCTTATGAATTATTCATATAATACTTAATGTGATCTAATTATGAAATTTCTACATCTTTGTCTAAATCAAGCTAGGTATAATTATGCTTTACTGGATTACAGGCAATTAGTTTTATTATTACTGCAATCAACAGTATAAATGCAGAAAAAACAGTTTTTCAGATCTCTATATTAACTGCATTTAAAATGAGGGGAAAACTCTTAAAGGCTTGTTTTCAAATTATATCTCTACAAATTCATAATAAGTGATTAGAGGTCTGAATGCAATACTTATGTTTCAGAAAATTAGTTACAAATAAAACTAAAAAATATCTATGATTGTAAACCTGTCATCAATCAGAGAGTAGCAATTAGTTACCATGGAGATACAAATAGCTTAATTTTGCATGCTAAATAGAAATATTTATTTTAATTTTTTTAATAGTTCTGTCTCTGTTCTCTTTCTCTACTTGCCTGTTATGTATTTGTATTTGGTTTGTGTGGCCAGGTTTTGGTAGCAGGGGAGCAGCAAGGGTGGCTTCTGTGAGAAGCTGCTAGAAGCAACAGATACATGACATATTTGTAGTAAATAATAGTGGAAAACTTGCAACCAAGAGACAAAGTTGTTGGAAAGTGATATTGTAGTTCATTTTAGTCAAATTTGGAGGAAAGCAGAAGACAAGAAATTGAATATAAACTTTGTGTCTTGCTAATGGGAAAACACGTTGAACTTGGAACTTCAGTAGATGTCACAAAAATAAATCCCAGTCCCCAATTCAATAGCAATCAACAGCAACAAAGAAGACAACAAAAAATTATTGTCAGGGTAAGGTTCAGTGTTATGATTTAATTTATTTATAGGCAATTAAAATATGACATTATGAAAAGTATGAAAAAAAGAAATGCTATAAAGTTCTAGACCTGTAAAACAGCAGTACCAAAACTCTGTTGGACTCAGGGTCACACTGGGTTTACGTAACAAACTTTTGGTAGTGATGTGTCAGCAGCAATGTCTTCTGTGAAAGGAGACCAGAAACTATTGAGACTACTGAGAAGAGACCAGAAACACACATGTCAGAGCAAATTTTAGCTGTGTCCAAGATGGACCAGACTCACTAGACCAAAGCTGAATGAGGTTGGTAGTCCTGCTGTGAAAAAATTATTTAGGAAAGCATAAATAGTTCTGAGTGGCAACTGGGAGAGAGAAGTGAGAAAAGTGTGAGGGAAATATATTTGAAAAAACCACTTCAGGGAAGAAAGAGGGGAGAAGGTGTTCCAGGTGCCAGAACAGTGATTGCTGTGCAGCCTGTTGAGAAGACTGTGATGATGATGTTCTCTTTTCACCCATGGAGAGGCCACATCTTATTAGATTCACACTGCAGCCCATGGACAGCTCCACACTGGAGTAGTTGGAAATGCTCTGAAGGCAGCTTCCCAGAGAAGCCCTAAATCTATAATGACTGTCAGAAAGGATAATTTTCTTAGCTTTGCTGGTAAGCAATAGCCAATAGACAATGATTAAAGGGGAATTTTTGTAAAGCATATTGATTAAAGTAACTCATTGACATGCTGACAAAAGACAAACCTGCAGAACTGCGAACAGAATAATAATCAAACATCTAAAATATTTAGACAACAAGGGGCCAGGGGGTATGGGTGGGGGGAGAAGAGAGATAGAGAATAGAGAAATATCTGTTTGAATTATTGTCTCTGGCTATAATCAAACAGAACATTTTTAATTGAAAATCAGATTCAATCACTTGTGGTTTTTTCCCTACCTTCAGAGCACAGGGGGAAAGGAATCAGAAAAAAACCCAAATTACTACCCATTTTTTAAAAAATAAGTTATTCAATATGAGCAAGTATTTTGGCAGAGTGACTTTATTATTTTGATTCATTGTATCTAAATTGTTGAAGTAATCTTTTCTTGTGTTTGCTTATAAATCTACATCTGGATGTAGATAAAATCCCAGGGATCCAGATCACTGCCTGGGCACTGCTAGAGAAGTTTTAGTATAAAGATAGTAATAAACAAAACTAATTAAATGTAGGAGTAACATTCACTCTGAATAGGAACTGCTAATACTGATGCATCTTTCTGGCACCTGGTATGCTGTGCTGAGTGAGGTTCTTTATCAGCAGTTTTCTGAAATAATGCAATTAAGGATGTAGAGATAGTAGTGAGATCACTTCATCTCTTGAGTTTTCCCTCAGTCCCTGAAGATTTTTTGGTGATCTAGAAGTAAATCTGAGATTTTTATGAGACTCTATAGAGACCTCAAACTTTCAAGTTCAGATTTCAAACTCTTCAGCATTTATGAAGTGCTGAAATTATTTTAATTTCTTCATCTATTTCACCTGTTCCCCTGCTTTTCTGTACCTTTTTTTTTCCTTGAAGTGTACAGCTTTCATTTACTTAAAAGATTTGCAGCATTTTCTTGATAGAGAAAGAGACAGATTTATGAGTGCTGATTTAATTAGAGATAAAGTGTACATATTTTACAGATGTAAAATATTTCCTCATATCAGCTTAGAAACTACCTACTTGTACTTAGAATTAGTTGTAATAAATCTCAAAGACTGCAATACACTGGCTAAAAGTGAAATAATTTTTATCACTTCACTGTAAAACACAATCAGAATTACAAATATCTTTCTTGTAGGGGGAGATCTTACAAGAAAAATAGTAATGTGAATTTAAGGCACAATCCTACAGATAGAACAAAGTGCTTTCCATTGTGCTTTCCAAAGTGCGTTTTTGTTCTGGAAATTTATTTAATCCCAAGGTTTTTTTTTTGCCAGTATTCCATAACTATGATCTCAGAACAAAATAGGATCAGAAAAAAATTGCTGGAAAAGATATAGAGGTGAAACCAAATCAGCTAGAAAAATAGAAGAGTTTTATCCTTCCTTTTTTGATTCAGAAACTGTATAAGAAAACTATTATTTTTATAAAAATCCTTCAATATTATATAAATATTTGTATGGTATACACATTGAATTCCAAAGTAGAGAAACTTGACAAAGATTATAAAGTGGTTTATGTGTGTTTTTTTGAGAAGAATTTCATGCATGTGAATATACCAAAACTTGTCCTGTTACCAAAATTCAATATTATACAAAAAAAATTTCTAGGTAAAACAGCTATAGAAATTAAGGGGGAAAATCCTGTGTATTAAATTTCTATTTTCAACATTTAGTTGTCTTAGTTCAAATTTGTGCAGTTTATAGAACTTTGATAAGAAACAAATTGGAAAATTGAAACATTAAAGCACAATTTGACATTTTTGACCGGAAGTTAAACTTGTGTATATGTGTGTGTGTGTATGGGTTTTGTAATAAATGAATGCCATGACTAACTCTTTAATCACTAATATTTCTTCAAGGATTCAAGAAAGATTGGACTTCAAAGTGTTGCCAGAGCATCATGAGATTTGTTTTCACAGGATTCCACTTGACTTCATAGCCTCTTGTCTCCAGCTGACATTACAAAGAACTCAATAATTTAGTGCCAGGAATTCATGCAGCATCTGTAACAAAGGATAAAGCAGTATCTTTTCAGGCAAGTTAAAAAAAAAAAAGTGTAATCTGAGTCAATGTTAGAGAGAGAACAATAGTTGAGTAGTTATGCTGTTGTCAATTATAACCAAAATTTGCATTTCAGAAACTAACATGCAAGGAAATTCGCCCTTAGCAGTTGTACTCTATTATAATTTAATTTGTCTTCTCCCATACAAAAAGCACGGCAATGCTATATGCAAGCAAAGCCTTTTTGCTCAACTAATAATAGCTAGTCTGCTGTCCTCAGCACTGAGTTTTAGTTCAGACAGAGCACTGCTCACAAATGCTGAAGAACAAAGGTGAAGGTTGGTATTTCAGAGTGATGAAGCAAGTAAACAGTGATGGAAGATCTGCTCTTAGTTAACATACACTCTTCCCCCAGGTCACATGATACATACTATTACTGTCTCTTAAAAATATTACCTCTGCTCTGTTTAATAAACAATAAAGAAGTAATAATTGTAGGATCATTACTTTTTCCAGAAGCCACAGAAGTTGTCAGTTTGCCACCATATTTAGATGCTTGGACATTGGCATTTACACCTTTGGAATTTGGGGATATACAATTAATTAGAACTTTGGTTTCAGGACCCAGAATTTGTCCTATGAAGTTGCATCTTAAACTCCTTCAGGATTCTAGTGATGAATGTCTTAGATTTCAGGCATTTCTTATGCCAGTGTGGGCTTCCCATGGGGTTCCAGCCTCCTTTGTGCCTCCACCAGCTCCAGCATGGGGCTCTACACAGGCTGCATCAGATCTCTGCTTCACTGTGGACCCCCATGGGCTGCAGGGGCACAGCTGCCTCACCATGGGCTGTCTGCACCATGAGCTGCAGGGGGATCTCTGCTCTGGCACCTGGAGCACCCCCTCCCCCTCCTTCTTTGCTGGACTTGCTGTAGGCTGGGCTGTTTCTCTCACACAATCTCACTACTCTCTCCCAGTTTCTGTCGTGCAGTAGTTTTACCACCTTCAACAATACCTTATAACAAAGGTGCTCCCACCATTGCTGATGGCCTTGGCCTTAGCCAGTAGAGGGTACGCCTCAGAGCCAGCTGGGGTTGGCTCTGTCACACACAGGGCAAGAAACCAAAAGAAGCTACCGCCTGAAGGTCCTCCACTACCTAAACCTTGTCGCTCATATCCAATACTATTAAATGAGTGTCAAAACTGAACATTTGTTGTAGTTTCCAACAATTTTTCAAAATTCAAATGCTTTTAGAGGATTGTTTAGATAGAGTGTGCATCATGTGAACCTCATAGGATGTGTTAGGATAGCTTGCCTCTCCATATGAAAGTCAGAGTAAATTTCTACTGTATGCTTAAGAAAACAGGGCATTGTGCTATTTATATTCTCTGGTACATTACAGATAGTTTCAAATAGCAGTTGTGAAAGAAAATTTATTCAAGTACAGTGGAAAAAAAAATTGCATCTTAACCTTGACATTCACACTTAATCATCAGTCTTTCTTCTGAGATTCTAATTCTCTATGCAAACTGATAAATTAGAAAGAGATAACCTAATAAAAACCATCAATAAATGTGGTCAATAGAACTGAACAAGAATAGTTTCTAGTTTTAAGGACACACTTCATTTTAGAAAAAATATCTGAACACCATGAAAGACTGTATTTAAATCCAAGATTTCGGAAACTTATCTCTCCAAAATATTTGAGTGTTTCATTATTAAGTCATAATTAATTTTAATTTCAAGGAAGGATTTACTGGAAACTTGGTCCAATTAATAGGATGGAGGAAGGAGGCAAGCTGTAGCAGAAAAAAATACTGTAACACAGTTGAAGTACATCACTCAGAACCACAGAAGATAATTGTTCATGAGTCTTGGGAATAAATATATTTTATACAGTTGCTAATTTGTGTTTATAAAATATGTTCACTCTAAAAGTAGAAAAAACCCATTGTAACTGAAAGATATGAGTTGCTCATTTTGTCGAGTTAAGATATATGCAGCAATTAAGGTTTTGTTCATCTGCTGGCTTGCTGTGCTGTCTGCTGTGTGACTACAAGCTGTTAAATCTAGAAGTTTCTTGAGAATACAGGCGAAAGTACTTGAAGTGATCTCATTTAGCAAAATAAAAATACAATAAGCAATGTAATTCTTGGTAAATTTCATGTTGTCCTTTTTGTGACAAAGCAGCAGAAATATAAGCAAACAAAAGAGAAGGGGGAAGGGAGCTGTAGGTCACCAAGGGAAAGAATAAAGAAGATGAGTTCTCTGGGCAAGAAACTTCCACAAGGAATCTTACATAAAGGGGGTTTGGAGAAAGTTGACAGTAGAAGATGGCAAAGGGCAATTCTAGAGAGAATTCACTCTTGTAGGCTATTTGATAAATTAATTGGTGATGTTTGTTTAAATAGAAGTTTGTGCTACTCATTGGAACCTAAAAACTGAAGAAATCAGACCTTTGCCAAGTAAGGATGGTGCCAAGTAGTAGGACAAGAGGCAATGGACAGAAATTGATGCACAGAAAGTTTCACCTGAATATGAAGAGCAACTTCTTTACTGTGTGTGTGACCATGCACTGGAACAGATTGCCCAGAGGGGTTGTGACCACACTAGAGATATTGAAGAACAATCTGGACATCATTCTATTAAGCCAGATGTCTTCACCAGTGGTCCCTTTCAACCTTACACATTCTATGATACTGTAATTTAGGTCCTACTCTCAATATGTGAAGTAATCAGTCTAACTAAGCTTGCTCTACAATTCTATAGCTCAGTTACATATGAAAGATTTTGTCACGTGAAATTTTTTCTTGACACATTATTTTCCTGCCATTCCCATACTCTGCTGCTCCCTAGAGCATTTCTTGTGGGTATTCATTTGCTGTTCAGACTCCATGACTTGAAAAATTGCTAGGATACTTGTATGAATTTGCAAGAAGGGAAAAAATATCCTGTAGGATTTTGGCAAAGTGACTTTTAGTGACACTGGACTTTATAAGATAATGGGTTATAGAAATAAATTACGCATTTTTTAAAAAAATCTGAATACATTTTAATATAAATATAAAAAATATTATTTTGCTGTTGACTACCTTGTGTTTCATTTTGTGATGGCAAACTGTATGCTACAGCTGTTCTGTATCAAAGAAAAATCTTGTTTGTTTCAGATGTTCAACAAGATTTTTCTTCAAGTTTGAACAATTAGATGGAGAAAACATCCTCCATTTTTAGGAGCAGGGAAAGATAAGAATTGTCTGTTTATAAGATTTGGATCTGGCCTATATGTCTTATAACACTACTGAAAATACTGTATGCATTAATCTTCAGCGATCATGCAGCTCTGATAACATGGAATGCACTAGTATAACCCCAACACTAAGTAATGATCACCTTAATTAAGTTTTAAAATACCTTATCATAATATTTTAAAATGTTTATATAAAGCCAGTCAAATGGAAGTTGGAACTCAATAGCTGTATCTTTCTATAACCTCTGTCAGGCAAAATTATTCATCTTCAGTCAATGAAACCTTACTCTCAGATTAAAGGGATGTATGTTTAAAAACAAGAGACAAGTTTGCTTATTCTTTAGCTGTGTTAATATTGCTCCTCTCTCAAGACATAAGCCCACTTAACAAAATCTGATTCAGTACAAATTGAACCAGACACTATTTTTACCCTTACAAATTGTGCAAAAGCTAATCTGCTACCAGTCACTAGGTCTGTAGGTATGTATCCTTATAATTTAATTTTAAATATGCAACTATTAACAGGGTACTGATATTACGAATAGTAAAAACTCCATGAATCTTTAATAGAAGCATATGAAATTCTTAATTTCAAAAATAAAAATAAGAAAAATTCTGTCTGGAAATGGAAATGAATTTCCAGTTGTAATGCAATTATTTATGTTAGATTCCATAAAAACTTTGGCAAATACCTTTAGAAATGACGATGTGTCTTACTTTATCCTATGCTTTTTGTTATCTCCATCCATGGTAGTAAATACTCTTTAATAAGTGTTATAACAGAATGATAACATTTTTAATGTATCATATATTAATTAGTTATAATTACTACTTGAAAAATATTTTTTTCTTGATCTATGTACCTTTTAGTATTGGAAAAAAACATTAAAAATATTTTAATGCACATTTTGCTCTTGCTTAAATATGTTCCGATGATAATTGCAAATTACAACAAAGTAGTTTACCTAGAGTATTTTTTTCAAACTATCTTCTAGAATTATCTTCTTTTGAGCCTGTATCTAAAGAACACATACATTGTGAAGGACTGTGGCATAAAATTCATGATCAGATCCTTAAATATAGACATAGTAAATATCAGATGCCTGACTATAAAAAGTGATTATTAGCAGTAACAGCAACAATGAAGGTCCTCAGGGTTTTGTAACCAGGGTGCTCTCATAATGAAGGGACTTAAAATCACACTTTTCACTTTCCAAAGGAGCTTTGTTCCCAAACCTATGAACTATTTCTGGAGGAAGACAGAACAAGTAGACCTATTTCTGCAAAAAGGTAAAAAGTATAAATCTTTTGATACAGGAAAAACGCATGGAAAGAATTTTAAGATTTGATAGGTTAATCGAGACATGAAGAAACCAATCTGCTGAAATATGTGTCTATTTCACATAGAAGACCCAAATAGCAGTAATAATGGACTTCAAATTCTAGAAACAAAAAGTTGTGCTGTGCAATGAAATTTAAATTACAGATTATTAAAATAATTTACACAAGTAGGATCCACTAAAAGGTCTAGTTTATGAGCTTAAAAGTAGAGGGAACAAAATTCTAAGGGAATTCAAAAATTTCAAAATTAGTGGAATATAAACTATTTAATTTGAATTTTTGGGATACATTGATACTGTCTGAACCTCTTTTTTTTTTTTTTCCCCTGAACAATGGGAATTGAATAAAGATATGAGACCATCAGATTTGAATTATGTTTATAGCATGCCCAGGCATGATGAGTATAAAATATTCTGAACATGAAAAAAATACTTTTTCTCCAGCAAAAATGTGAGTTTAAGGGGTACAGCATCCTTTATAGGTACAAGTATGTCAAGTGTATATTTCCAAAGTCAACAAGGTAAATACAAGGCAAGTCCTGATAATACAGTAGGCCTAGTTTAGAGGTTAAGTACTCCATAGGTCTTCAAGATTAACAACACTCAGTGGTTAAAAAATCTATCCAAGCTGAAGCTTTCACTAAAATTACTTCCTTTTACACCTGCTTCCACTTCAAACTTCATTTAGTCAAGGCAGCCTCTACTGTTCCCCTCAAGTGCTCATCCTATTTCCGAGAATAGCTTTCAATGCAAGGGAAAATGTTGAGAAGTTTTTGATTATAGGGATTCTCTACAGAAGGCTGAGTCTTCAAAATATAAGAATTTCTCATGGTTTAACCTTGCCTGGGAACTAAGCGCCACATAGCTACTCACTTACTCCACCCCACACCATAAAGGAATTGGGAGAAGAATGAAAAAAAAAACAAACCAACTAATATCCGTGGGTTGAGATAAAAGCTCATTTTAATTACGGGAAAAGTAAGAGATATAGAAGTCATGAAGATCTTTGTAAAGGAATTTTTTTCCTTCCTTTCTGCACATCAGAATTCTGGCCATACTGGTAAAATAAAAATTATAAGTGTATATATATATATA
>VZTZ01009400.1:7764-21849 GCA_013400955.1 Drymodes brunneopygia
CCTCCCTTCCCCCCTTTTTCGGCCCTAAACACCTCAGGGAAATTAAACCATCCAGCACCTGCCCCAGAGCCCTCTTGTCCCCCTTTTTTCGGCCCTAAACACCTCAGGGAGGCCGAGGTATCCAGCGCCCCGAGGGAAGGTGTTGGAGTGAAGGGACAGCGCTTTTTTGGCCGCTCTGATAATCCTGGTGAGCCACTGGAGCAGCCTGGGGTGTTGGGAGTGTCCTCTCGGTGTGGCTGCAGCTCGATGCTGAGTGAAAACAGCATGAAAAGGAAAGTTAAAAGCATTTAAAAAACCCGTCTTGGCTGGAGATAAAGAGCAGGGTTAGGGCTGGCACACGGAGACCCCGCTCTGCTGGCATGTGCTCCATCCCTGTCCCCCAAGGAGGGGAGGGAAGTGGCAGCCAGCCTCTTCCTCCTCATCCCTGCAAACGTTTCAGGCTGCACTATTTACCAACTTCCAGGGAAGCCAGGCGAGAAAAATCCCCTAACGTTGGCTTCTTCTGCAGAAAGCAGCCAGAGGCCGGAGGCTCAGCCCACGCTCCGTGCTGGGACGGGGACAGAGCCACCCCGACGGAGCCTGTCCCTGCCATGTGGCACCCTGGTGACCCCAGCAGCCCCGGGGACAGCCGTGTGACAGGGGCCGAGCCGCAGCGCTGCTCCGAGCCCCGCTGAAAGCGTTAACGCTCAATTAGTAGCTGCCAGGTACGAGCTATCACACATTCATCTCTCGCTGGGTAATTCACGTTCCAGGGCTCTCGGCTTTCCCACATGCCGCTCTCTCGCTCCCTGGAAAGACAGGTTTCTCCGAAGGGAAGGGTGGGCGGGCAGGATCTCCAGCCTCACCTCCAGCCCAGTCCGGAGCGGCATGGTCAGCCAGGACATCCCCGGGAGAAAGGAGGAGAGGGCGGAGGAGCTCAGCGAAACTCTAACGAGGAAAAAGCCGGAGGTTCCCGGGTCAGACTGACATAAATTCCCAGGGCAGGGGAGATTTCAGCCTCCAGGAAGCAGCGAGGTGGCACCAACAAGGTGTGCTTGGCACGGGCAGCTCCTGCGGAGCTCCTGGAGGGGCTGGACCGCTGCCACCGAGCCCCAGCCCGTCCAGCCACTCAAGCCCTGAGCCCTGCGGCGTTCCTGGGGCAGCTGCCGCCCTCTTTTCGAGTGTTTTTCTCTGGGTTTTCCCCATCCTGAAGGCTGACGTGATCGGGTGCCTTCACTGCGTCAAACAGGAATTTATTTGCCGGTGGCTCGCAGCCAGCTCCAAAGGCTGGGGGGACCACGGCAGCTCTGCCTGCCCCACATCAGAGCGCCTTTTGTTCGCCAAGCAGGAGTTTCTCTTCTCTCTCTGCTCTTCCTGGCGCTTTTCCCGTGCTCCAGAGCCGCCCAGGGTGGCATCTCCAGCCGGACAGGAATCCCGGGCATCCTCAGGGCACGGATGCTGTCCCGGGCACGGGCAGGGCACCAGTGCCATCTCCTGGCCCCAGACACGGCTGGGAATGACTTTTCCAGGCTGTTATTTTGTGCTGAAAGAAACAGCGGGGGAAATGGAATATTTAGGTGGTTTTTCTCCCCAAAGAGAGCCGGGATGGCCAAGCCCATCCCCTGGGTGCCCCGAGCTATGGGGATGTGCAGGAGAGAACACACCGTCCTTGTGAAAAACGGGATGGGTCACAGCATCACCGCTTCTTTCTGCTGGGGAAAGGAGATTTTCAGGCAAGGCAGGATTGGTTTTACTCTGTTCACTGCCAGACATCAAATTGGTCATTAATTCTTCATCTAAGCGACCAAATTTAGGCCGCTCCTGATTGTTATCTAATTTATAAGCTGGCCAGATTAGTCTAGACAGCCTAATAAACTCAGGTTTTGCAAGGAGTTGGTGTTCACCAGCTAATTCCTGCCAGTTTTCTAACGCTAAACCCAAAGGTGAATTCTTGGCTATTTGGGCGTCAAAACGAGAGAAATGACAATCCCGAAGCCGGGCGGGCACAGCCGCGCTCCGCCAGCACCCACTGCTGGAGGCCGGGGAACTGCACGGGCTCCCGGCTCCTCCAGAGCCTCGGGAACACAAAATAAATCCCCTGGGGGCTCGCTGGGATGTGTCCCAATCCTCCCAGAGCCAGCTCGTGTCCGTCCCAACATCCCAGCGCAGGCGGCAGCAGCGGGAATGGGCTGCAATCCCTGAGTCCAACCCCATCCTGCTCACAGCCCCCCAAAGCTGGGTTTAACCCCAAACCCAGGCACAAAACCCCGCGGGGTCCCGCTGCAGCAGGAGCCGAGAGAGCCGGGAACAAATCCGTGCTCCCCCTTCGCCGGAAAAGGGGGAATTGCTGGTGGGTGAAGCCGAGAAAGGCTGGGAGTGCTCCTTCCATCCATCCATCCCTGCATTCCCCACGCTAGAGGGAATCAGAGCTCCACGTTTCTCCCTCCAGCAGCCACCGGCAGCTCCGGGCTGGCCCAAAAGTGCCGCCCTCACCGGCTGGAGCTGCGGAGGAATTCACCAGGAATATTTACAGCACCTGGAGAAGCCTCCCGGGACCATCCGGGGAGAGGAGCAGCCCCCAGGATCTGCTTTTACTGACGGGTTTATCCAGCAGATAAATTTAACATCTATTATCAGCACATTAAAGAGCTGTACTTTCAGAATTATCAGTTGAAAGAATAATTAATGGAGCTCAGAGCTCCCACAACTGCTCGGGGTGAGCCAAACCTGCCTCCCCATGGAGGATCTGAGAGGATGGAGTGTTTAAAGTGCAGCATCACGTTCCTGGGTCAAAAATTCAAAAAATTCTCCCCTAATCCATGGTTCACTAGGTGCAGGTTTGAGACTTACCCATAAAGGAATAAATCTGAATTCACACACACAGAGAAACTTTTAGGCCAAGGATGCTTTAAAAAAATCCGTTTATTTTACCTTACAAATGATAAATAATTTTTGTTTTTCTTTTAAAAATTATTTCAAGTGTGTTTTACTTCATGTTCCAATATTAAAATACCTTTCCCTTCTCCCCCCACCCCCTGAAGTGATCGATACAAAAATAATTGCGACCAAATTCTACTTTTCTTTTTTTTTTTCTTTCCCAAAAATTCCTGTATTTTAGGCAAAAAGGCACATTGTGAAGGCTTTTCACCAGGAAAAAGCACAGGGGTTCCTCAAGACCCCAAGAGCTTCTCTCCCCCTCTGTGCTTGTTCTAATTCGAGTGGAGGAGGACACACAGAACCAAGCAGCACTTCCAGTGCTTTTTGTCTGATCCCTCCAGGAACATTCCAGGGCCAAGGACAGCTCCAGTGCCATCCCTGTTGAACACGTGGGGGGAACCAAGGCACAGCAAAGCAGTTCAGTTATTGAAGAGCTTCTTTGTGAAAAGCTGGCAGAGCAGGACGTTAAAACTGGATGTGGATGTGAAATCCTGTCTTCTCCAAAACCCACCTGGGATCCTCTCCTCTCCCCTTGCAACCACAGGGTCTGGGTGGCACTCACGGCTCTCCAGGTGTTTCTTTCTCAGTGGCAGAGTCACAAGACCAACACAAAAAGTTGGGCCTTCACTAGTCTAGACAGGGATTAATTAAAGCCCTAATTACCAGCCCTTGAGGGGCACAGGATGCTGGGCTGTGTCCCCCCGGTGTATCCTCCATCCACAGGGGGACACAACGGCCAGGCAGGCACTAGGAAAAGCTACAGGCAGGTTCCTGCTGTGGGTGGGCTTCAAACCTCCCTTGTTCAGGGGCTGTGGCCCCAAAAATCGGCTGTTTCCCCGTTGTTGAGGCACCAGGAGGTGGTGAAGGGGGTTCTTCGGCGGCAGAGGCGTTTGGCAACCCAGGTCAGCAAGATCCTTGCCCTGCCCGCTCAGCTCGAGGCTGGCAAGTGCCCCTGTGAGCTCCAGAGCAGGGCAGCACCCCCTTTTCCCCCGTGCTTCACCCCAAAAGCTGCACCTCCTGCTCCAGGGGGAGCTGCAACATCATCACCCAGCGAGCTGAGCCTGCGGGGCAGCGCCAGGTGGGGAGGGAGGCACAGGACAGGCACACACACACAGAGCACAAGGCACCACTGTGAACAGCATCCCTTCTCCGGAGCAGCCAGCTCCTGGCCGGGGCAGACGAGCCGCCCCTGGAGAGCCCGGCCTGGCTCTAAGTTTCCTCATCCCAGAGGCAGAGCTGTTTTTGAGGCACGTAGTAGTCGAAGGTGTAGCCCTTCTGGCAGCTGCGGATGCCGCACTTGTAGGAGGAGACCTTGCCGCCGGCGTCGCGGCTCCGGCAGTATTTAAGCATGCAGGGGTACCACTCGATGCTCAGCGAGTAGCTGCAGATGCACGGCTTCCAGCGGTCCGGGCACAGCCGGCAGCGCTGCAGCTCGGGCAGGTCCGAGCCCTGCGGCAGCACCTCGAACATGGAGCCGTCCACCCCTGCGGGAGAAAGGACAGACAGCGCTCAGGACTGAGAGAAGACAAGGAACAGAGCCATCAAACCCATTCCCACACAGCCCCCAGGCTGAGGAGCAGGTGTTTGCAAGGATTTACATCTGAATAGGAACCACGGGAGAACAGAGGACCCCAAGGAAAGCAAGGTCCGGCAGGCAGGACCTCGAATATGGAGCCGTCCATCCGTGCAGGAGCGAGCACAGACAGCCTCAGGACTGAGGGAAGACAAAGGACAGAGCCATCAAAGGCATCCCTACAGAGCCCCCAGGCTGAGGAGGAGGTTGGACAGAACGTTTGCAAGGATTTACATCTGAATAGGAACCGCGGGAGAACAGAGGACCCCAAGGAAAGCAAGGTCCGGCAGGCAAGACCTCGAACACGGAGCCGTCCACCCCTGTGGGAGCAAGAACACACAGCGCTCAGGACAGAGCCATCAAAGCCAGCACTGCCGTCCCCACACAGCCCCCGGGCTGAGGAGGAGGTGTTTGCAAGGATTTAAATCTGAACAGGAACCACAGGAGAACAAAAGACCCCAAAGGGCAGGCAAGACCTCAAACATGGATCTG
This sequence comes from Drymodes brunneopygia, assembly GCA_013400955.1. Lineage (NCBI taxonomy): Eukaryota > Metazoa > Chordata > Aves > Passeriformes > Petroicidae > Drymodes > Drymodes brunneopygia. The sequence continues at coordinate 12,746 of VZTZ01009400.1, forward strand.
TTCACTCCTGCGGGAGCAAGCACGGACAGTGCTCAGGATGGAGGGAAGACAAAGGACAGAGCCACCAAAGCCTGTCCCAGGATGAGGAAGAGGTTGGACAATGTTTCCAGGAGTTGCTGGAATTTAAATCTGAATGGGAGCCACGGGAGAACAAAAGACCCCAAGGACAGCAAGGTCCGGCAGGTCCGAGCCCTGTGGCAGAACCCCCTTGCAGGAGCAAGCACAGGCATCACTCAGGGTGGAGGAAAGCCAAAGGACAGAGCCACCAAAGCCATCCCCACACAGCCCCCAGGCTGAGGAGGAGGTTGGACAGAGCGTTTTACAAGGATTTAAATCTGAATAGGAACCGCGGGAGAACAAAAGACCCCAAGGAAAGCAAGGTCCGGCAGGCAAGACCTCGAATATGGACCTGTCCACCCCTGCGGGAGCAAGAACACACAGCGCTCAGGACAGAGCCATCAAAGCCAGCACTGCCGTCCCCACACAGCCCCCGGGCTGAGGAGGAGGTGTTTGCAAGGATTTAAATCTGAACAGGAACCACAGGAGAACAAAAGACCCCAAAGGGCAGGCAAGACCTCAAACATGGATCTGTTCACTCCTGCGGGAGCAAGCACGGACAGCGCCCAGGACAGAGCCATCAAAGCCAGCACTGCCATCCCCACACAGCCCCCGGGCTGAGGAGGAGGTGTTTGCAAGGATTTAAATCTGAATAGGAACCGCGGGAGAACAAAAGACCCCAAGGAAAGCAAGGTCCGGCAGGCAAGACCTCGAATATGGACCTGTCCACCCCTGCGGGAGCAAGAACACACAGCGCTCAGGACAGAGCCATCAAAGCCAGCACTGCCATCCCCACACAGCCCCCGGGCTGAGGAGGAGGTTGGACAGAGCGTTTGCAAGGATTTAAATCTGAATAGGAACCGCGGGAGAACAAAAGACCCCAAGGAAAGCAAGGTGATTTAACTCCCTCGAGCAGACATCGCTCAGGGTGCTGCCTTTAGTTAAAGCCAAAGGACACAGCCACCAAAGGCAGCTCCAGTCCCTCTGCGCAGTCCCCGGGTCAAGGAGGAGGCTGGACAGAGGATTTAAATCTGAATGGGAACCACTGGAGAACAAAAGACCCCAGGGAAAGTAAGCCAAAAGACACAAACCAAACGTTATTTCCTGTGGGTGGTGGAGCACGTGAAAGGTTACTTTTAAAACCCCAAATTCGGTTCACTCGGGAGCCGCCAGCAGGAGGAGTGAGATCTGCTGACACTCCAGGCTGCTGCACGGTGCCAAAACAATCCCTGCTGATCCCCAGGAACCTGGCAGGAGCCATCCCAGCCCTGCAGCTCCAGCAAAACCCAGGGGAACTCACCTTTCTCCAGCCAGAACTTGACATCCTCCTCGCGGGTGTAAATGGCCTCCTTGGCCTCTGCACACACGTTGTGGATGTGGGAGCTCAGCTGGGCTGCCTTGCTGAAGTTCACAGCCACGTCCATGCTGAGGTGTTCCAAACCTCTCACCTCCTCCGCCTGCCTCACGGTCCGGGGGTTTTTCTGCAGAGGAAACCATCAGAGCTTCAATCCTGGGTGCATTTTATTCCTTACAGCAGGCTGGGATGTGGTGCCAGTATCATATGTGAGGACGGATGTGCCCCTGCATCCCACCTGGGTGAGAGGCACTTTAAAAACCTCTTGATGGTGAAACCACCGTGTTTCACCACTGCCTGTGGTGGTTTCTCCCTGCTTTGTCCTGATAAACGGTCCCAGATCAGTCCTGACTTCACTGGGGCAGGGATTTTCAGGGCCACTCACCCACCCCGACACAAATTAGGCTCAACTAAACCACGACACAAACAAAGCTCAACCAAACCGCGACACAAACGAGGCTCAACTAAACCTCGAGTGCTTTACTCCAACGGGATCAATACCACTGAAGAAGTCAGTCTAACACCAAATCCCTCAAGCAGGAGGGGTGCTCAGAGGTGCCTCTGAGAGCCAGGAAGCTGCCTGGGAAGGGCATCCAGGCAGGATAACTGTGGGAATTTGTTGCCTTGATTTTTCTAGAGTGCTGTGTTTAGAGTTGGTAGCAAAGGCTCTCACAGATTTTGTGTGAACAATCCATGTTTCTATAACCGGCCAAGGATTGGTTTGTACTTTGGGTGTTGTTTTTCATTCTTCTTTCTGGGCTGGAGAATGTGATGGGCTGTGTTTCTCACCTATGGAATTTCAGAGGTGGTGACCTCTTTGTCCAATCCATAACTGTCTGTAAAAAGGTATCAATATAAGAATAAAGAGAGGCTGGGGCTCTTTTTGCTCTCTGCCCGGCCTTGGTGGCTGAGCTCCTGAGTTGCCTGAGTGTTTTGTGTCCAGCTGAGTGACAGGAATTCTGGCTGGAGGGGAGGATGCAGCCCCGTACCTGCCGCAGCTTCGCCATGGACTCGCTGGGGATGATCTCGTTGCGATGCAGCCGGGTCACAAAGCACAGGGCCTGGAACTGGCTCTGGCCCCTCTCCAGCTCCCCGAGGATTAAGGCACGGAAAATCTTCACCTCCTGACAGAGAGAGGAAGAACGACAGTGAGAGCTGCGAATGTTGGGCATCAGCGAGGTGAACTGAGGGGTCGGGGTCGAAGGGAAAGGCTCCAGCCCAAAAACAAAGCCAAAGGTTTCATACTTGTGCTGCCTGAGCACCGGGGTGTGGTCCCAGCTCCAATCCCACCCCAAAGCCTGCAGCAGAACCCCTGGGGTCTGCAGAGAACCCAAGGGTTTTCACAATGCCACTGTGGGCAAGGACAAATCGCTGCCAGGTCACATCCCCCATCCAGCAGCTCAGGGTTTCTGTGATTTCCCAAGAAGGGAGGCAAAGCTCCCGGGAGCCTCGTTGGGTTTTGTTGAGCAAATATCACACAGCCATTATCTTCATGCCTTACTGAGTGTGCAGCCCCGAATTTCCTCTGCTGCCTTCCCTCGCTTGCTTCTTGACAAGTGGCATTCTGGAGAAATAGTTACTCATCCCTGAACGTGCGGAACAGAACTGAAAATCAAACTGTGAAAGGCAGAAGGAGCTGTCATGATCAGCTGCAGCCGAGTTCCTTTTCTGTCCAGGTCACCAATTTTGTCATTTTATACACCATGGATTGCAGTCCTTTCCAGAACCAGCTTGGAAATCACTCACAGTTACTTCATGCAGAGTCACAGAACTCCTTGGTCAACAGCAAAGCCTCCCTGGCTGCTGCCCTGGCACCAAACCCTCATTTCTTTGCAGGGATCAGTCCCTGGCTCTGGCTTCAGTGCCCTCTGTGGCAATCTGCCACCCCTTGGTGCCAGCCCATCCCACGGCAAGGGCTGAGCAGGGAGAGCAACCCCTGCCCTGGGCACCTCCTGCAGCCAAACCCCACCAGGGAGAGCTGGGCAGGTTTTGGTGGCTGAAGAGCAGAGGGCAGAGCCGTGCCAGCTGCTCAAACGGAAACCCTCCTGAGCTGTTCCTGCTGGATATCTCATCAGCTTGGCCTCTCCCAGCCCCAGAAGGGAGCATTTCCCTTCTCCAGCTGAGCTTTCCTGTTCCTGATTTATTCCCTGCCTTCTCTTCCATGCCCAGCAGGAGGAATGCCAGCAGTGCACATCTGGGCAGCTGCAAGAACAGCATTTCCACCCCCAGGATGGGAGAAATCACCCTGCTGGTGCAATTGTTGGCTGCACGACCAACAGCAGGGCAGGGGGGAGGCTGGAGAAGAAAAGAGACACCAAAAATTCTTGTGGAATTGCTATGGAGTCATTATTCTTTTCCAAGAGATTCAATGGGGGGATGTCCCACTGAGGCACCACTGGAACAACCCAAATTCCCCATCCCCATTTGGTCCAGCTGCCTTCCAGCTCCCAGCTGGGAGCTCCCACAGCGTGCAGGGCCCGTGCAGGAGCAGACTAAAACCAGGAGCTGACTCTGGCATATTCCTCAGCTGCGGATTTCATTCTAATTCCCTTTGAACAGCCTGGGAAAAGCGAGCAGGGATAGCCACGTTTTGCATTCAGGCCGAAAAACCTCCACAGGCAGGAGATTAAAAACAGTGCAGCACTTCCCAGGTTGGAGGCAATTTTTGTAAAATGAGAACGTGCTGAGCAGCTGATTAATCCTCCTGATCCGTCTATTTAAGAATTAGCCTTCAGCCAGCCGACTCCTTCCTCCTCAGGGCTGATGCAGAGCAGGAATTCACAGCTCCCCCTGCTCAAACTCCAGGTGCCAGCGATTTCCAGAGCATTTGCTGACACCAAGGGAGATGCATTGGGACAGGCAGGAATGGGCTGAATGGCCAGCATTGAAACAGCTTTTAAAAAGCCTGAAAAAGCTGGTTTTTTTCAAGGATCTGGCTCCTGTGGCACAAATTGTTCTGAGGGGAGAAATCCCACCTTTACCTGGCTCTGAGCAAAGTGGACCTTGCAGGGACCACTCTGTCCTGAGCAAAATCAGTCCCTTCTTTTCCCAGCTCTGTCCCAAATCCTTGCTGGGCTTTGCCACAGCTCTCTCTCCCTGCAACCCCAGATGGAGCAAAACCCAAACCATTCCACTTCAAAACAATGCCACAGGGGCAAAGCCACCAAAGCTTTTCCCCCTCGGAGAGCACCTTCCCCTCCCCAGCCTCCTCAGCTCTTTCCCGGCAGGAAAAATCAGTGAACCAGAGCCAAGGTGGGTCCCCAGCCAAGGCAGCAAAAAGCACCTTCAGCTCTGGGTTCCCGCAGAATTTCCCAGCAGGGAACAAGTCCCAGCAGAGCAAGGGCAGAGCGGGGACTCTCCGGGTGAACTCGGGGCGGGGGCGTGGGGAATCCTCGGCCCTGAGCGGCTGCAGGGACATCTGGGCTCGGGCTGTGGGTGACAAAACACTCCAGGGAACAGCCAGCCCCGCAGCAAGGCCACGGCAGCTCCTCAGGGCTGCACGGAAATCAGCCTGATTTCCAGCTCCCAAAATCCCAGAGTTTGCTCCCAAAATCCCAGAGTTTGCCCGTCCCTGCCGAAGGAGGAGCAGGGAAATCATCCAGCTCCTTCCCTCCTCACCCTGCCCTCAGCCAGGGGTTGTCATCTGAGGGGGGTGAGAACAGCTCAACCCCCCCTGGTTGGGGTTTATTCCAGCAGGGATTTACGAGCCTGTGTGGTCCAGCTCCCAGCCCAGCAACGATTCCACGTGGAGTGGAGCAGAGCAGTTCCCAGGGAAATAAATCTTCTCAGTGCCTTCCTCCCTGCAGCCCATTCAGCTCTGCTGCCAAATTTCTCTGCCCCGAGGGCATCAGCGCTGCCGTGAGGACCCACTTTGGTCTCTGCAGTGGCACGGGCAGGGGAGGATGTGCTGCTGGGGACAAGGGGTGACACCAGCACTGCTGGGCTCAATCCTGCACGCTGTCAGCAGCCTCTGCCCCAGGGGACAGCCCCGGCTGGCCACAATTCCAGGGGTTTGCACAGCACTGGGAACTTGGTGTTGCATCCACAGTGAGGGGCCAGCCAGCTGAACGACCCTGAATGGGTGGGGATTGTGGTTTTTAACCCCTCTCTCTCTCTCTGGAAACGGCTGGGATGAAGAATTTGGATGTGCTGCCTCTTATGCTCAGGTACCCGTAAAGGCAAATCAAGGCTGTGCTGAGAGAGGGGAATAAAAGCACATTTTCAGTGCAATAAATTAGATTCTACAGAGTAACAAACACCAGGGTGCTTTAATGAGCCCTCCCAGAGGGTCCTGAATGTGCCTCTTTTTCTACTTTTGGTCTCTGTCTCTAGAGAAGAATCTACTTTCCAAATCACACAGATAACATCTGTGGTCAGATGCTTCCCGTGTCACCTGGTGATTTGTCACCTAACACGTGGCCCTGTGGCACGAGGAAATTCTGACACCACCACCACCCCAAAACATCCCCCAAAAATCAGCTTCATCACCACTGAAAGACTCGGCAGTGTGAGGGTTAAAACAAGACCCGGGCTCCCCTCCCTTGTGTTTCCAACCCCAACTTTTCCAGCAATGCAAAGAGAAGAGAAACTTTTCTGTAATCTTCGTGCTGACCTTGAAATAAACCCACCCACTTTGTTCCCAGGCCGTGTTAAACAACTGGCAACATCACCCCCCTCCAATCACACACAACGTTCAGGGCTGCTGAGCCCCCTCATTATTTTTTGCAGAACATTTTGTGCCAGACCACAGGGAAAAAAAGAAGTGTTTTCATTCCCTTCTTTCAAACTGCGAGAAAAGAAAAAGGGTCACCCTTGCTCTGCCCAGAAAACACCGAGTCCCAGTTTGAACCAGTTTGAGCTGCACTAAGGAGAAAATAACCTGGTGTGTGCTCTGAGGACACAGCTCGTCCAGGTTCAGCTCTGCAGGGCAGGCAGGGGTGGAAGAGCAGCGAAAATCCCAGCCCTGTGCAAGCCCCAGGCACTGCTGAGTCCCACCAGAGTCAGAGCAGAGCAATGAACAATGATCTCATTTAGCTCCTTTCTCCTCCAGCCCCTGGTCTGGCAACCACAAATTGCCAGCAGAGATAAAAAATAATAAAATAAAATTTTAAAAAAATAGTAAATAAAACGCCTGACTTTGGACGAACCCCCCTGCAGTTGCAGCCAGAGGAGTGGAAAAACCATTTGTGGAAAAAACCCAGCGTCCTGGCCACATCATCAGGGCAGCTGACCAACAACCCCAGCTGCTTTTTGGGAAGGCTCAGAGCCCCACGACCTTCAGAGCAGGGGAGAAGTTGTGCAATTTGGGCGAGAGGAGCAGCAGGGCAAGAACAGGGAACTGTCTGGGTGCAGCTGCAGCAGGGCAGAGGGGGAAGCCCGGCCAGGCTGCTGCCTGCTCACACATTACTCACCCCACCACAAAGCCAGCTCCCCGCTCCTTGATGTTTTTCCTTGGCTTTTCCCAGCTATTTTCCCAGCAAAGCCATGGAACAGGGAGAGCCGTGCTCTAAAACTGAGGGTCAGGAATGCACTGCTGCGAGTCGGATGCTTTGCAGAGCCCTCCAGGGAGCATCGCTTCCAGCAGGGGCTGAGGAGATCAGGATTTAAACTACGGACTCCAAACACCTCCAGAGAAGCCCAAACCAGGAGAAATTCAGCTCCAAGAAGGATGGGAGGGAGAGAAGAACTAACACACTCTCTGTCGGGGTTGTGGATGAGCTCTGAGCTCTCAAAATGAGCTGAAACAAGAGAAAAATGCTGGGAAAATCCCCAGCTCAGCACAGCAGCAGCCCTCAGGTCACACCCCAGGTTCCCACAGGACCTGCCTGGAGGATCTGTAGTGAGTTTGGATTTCCCTGGCCTGGGAATGTGCAAGTTTGCAATCTGTGGGATTCAGAGCCCTTCCTGACTTCCCTGCTGTGCCATGGCTTGCAATTATTTCACATTTTCTTTAATAGGAGTCACAGGGCTGCCTCCCTGCACGTGTGCTGGAATATTTGGAGCATGCCACCACTTCCAAAATCACCGTGGCTTCTGCTGGCACCTCAGGGAGGAACAGGGACATCTGAGGGGCTTGCAGGGACACTGAGATTGAAAGGGGAACAGGCACCAGGACAATCCCTGGCAAAAAGGCTCCAAGGTTCACAGCAGGCTGGGACACAACACCTTCCTGTCCCCTGGGTCTGGGCTTCCTCCTGCTGCAGAGCAAAGCAAAGCAAAGTCCACCTGAGCAAACAGGCAGGACAGGGGGTTGGAATGAGATAACACAGCCCTGCCACCCCGGGCAAACTGCTCTTCCCTGGGCAGTGGGAAATCCCTGCATCCAGCCAGGCTTGGCATCCCCATGCCCGTGAGACACGTGGGATTTGGGGCTCCAGCTCAGCAGCATCAGCTCCCTGCACTCGGGGCTGCTCAGCCCCCCTGACAGCTGTCACTCAAACACATCCCACACCCCACAGGAACCCCTAAAACAGCAGGAGTTCACCTAAAAAACTACCTGTACCCCAGGGCATCATGGAGAGAGATACCCCAGAGCTTCAGCAGAGCACGGACAGCCCTGCACCACAGGAAGGACCCCGGGATCTGCCCAGCCCAGCCTCTCCTGCCCTGACCCCGCTCTGTGCCCGGCTGTGCTGAGCCTGCCACGTAAAACTGTGCAGAACTGTGCTGCTCACAGCTCAGCCAGGAGCATCAGAGCTGCTGGGCTCAGCTGGGAAGCTGCTGCCCGTCCCCACGGGGATCCTTCAGCAGCTGTTCCCAGCGCGGAGGCAGCCCCGGGCACAGGGGTGACACCGGAGGGGACAGCAAGGCGGGTTAACTGTCCTGGAGTGTGCGGGACAGCTCAAACAAAGCCCTCGACGTTGCGAGAGAATGGATGGACCTTTCCCTGTGCATTCCGAGAGTCCTTTCATGCCTCTCAAACCGTTCTGGCTCCTGAACCCCCAGTCAAGATTCTCCAGGTTCCGAGCTGGGGGGGACTCGGATCCATCCCAGGTTGGGCTGGATCTGGAAGGAGAACGGGAAGGATCTCCATTCCCAGCGCTCATCCCACAAAAAGCACTCACAGAACGCACAAAAAGCTCTGACCTGACCCTCCCGCGAGGTGCCAGGGGCCAGCGCTCCCATCCCGCAGCCTTTGCTCTTCTCCAGCCCCGCCGGGAACCACCGCGGGACCCGGGGATGCTCTCCCTGCTTCGTTCTTAATCGAACCTCCCGGGGATGCTCTCCCCGTTCTGTTCTTATCCGAACCTCCCGGGGATGCTCTCCCCGCTCCGGACCAGCCCAAAACCCCCGGGGATGTTCTCCTCGCTCCGTTCTTATCCGAAACCCCCGGGGATGCTTTCCTCACTCCATACCGGCCTGAGCTCCCCAGGGATGCTCCCCCCGCTCCGTCCCTGCCTGAAACCCCCGGGGATGCTCTCTCCAGCTCGGTCCCTGTCCGAACCCCCCGGAGATGTTCTCCCCAGCTCCATCCCTACTCGAACCCCCCAGAGATGCTCTCCCTCGGCCCCGTACCTGTCTGAAATCCGCCGTGAGCGTGACGAGGGCGCCGTCGGCCGCCCTTAGCTCCAGGCTGACGCAGTCGGCCCCGCTGTCGGCCTGCAGGCTCTCCTCCGTCACCTGCCCGCCGGGCAGCCGCACCCGCACCCGCAGCTCTGCCCGCGCCGCGGGGCCGGGCAGCGGGGCCAGCGCC
>VZTZ01009406.1:0-142968 GCA_013400955.1 Drymodes brunneopygia
GAACTGCCCTGCCCGGCGGAGGCGGTAAATGTAGTTACGGCAATGGAGTAATCAGGGTAATTACAGTAAGGGAGTAAATATGATAATTGGGTAATTAGGGTAAATATGATTATTGGGGTAATTGTGGGTAATTATGGTAATTAGGGTGAATGTGGTGAGTTAATGATGGTAACTGGGGGGGTCCTAGGGGTAATTGTGGTAAATACGGCAAATGGGGTAATTATGGTAATCGGGGATAATTATGGTAATTGGGGCATTTATGGTCATTGGGGTGATTACAGAAAACTGGCTAAAATGGTAATTGGGGCACTACGGTGATTGTGCTAACTACAGTACATGGGGTAACTATGGTAACTGGTGTAAATACAGTAAATGCATGAATTATGGTCATTGGGGAAATTACAGTAAATGCAGTAATTATGATAACTGTGGTAATGATGGGAAATGAGGTAATTATGATAACTGGGGTAATTATGGTAATGGGATAATTGAGGTAATTATGGTAATTGCGGTAAATATAGTAGATGGGGTAATTCTGGTAATTGGGGGTAAATATGGTAATTTGTGGTAGATATGGTAATTGGTGTAATTACGGTAAGTGGGGTAAATATGGTAATTAGAGTGAATCTATATTTAGGATCCTACATCCGTGATGTGATTCTCACACATGTTAAAATGGAAGTTCTTAGCTTTAAAAACATATCTCTTCTTTGAGGTCTTAAAGGGAACTCAGTTACCTGGTTTTGATTGGGCAGAGCACTGTCCAAAGCGGTGCAGCCTGCCTTGGCAAGGGCAAATGCAAGGACACAGAGTTTACCCATTTGGTGCTTTGCTGGACAAGCCCCTGAGCAGCAGCTCTGCCTTCAGAGCGTATCCTGCCTGGGGTGATGAGGAGTTGGAGGATGGACTGCCAGAGGTTCCTACCGGAGTAAGTTGTTCGGGCTCCGATAGTTCGTCTCCTGGTACAATTCATTTTCTGTAGCTGATATTATTCTAGTCCTTCTGTTGTGCAGGAAAAGAACATACCCTAACCCTCCTCTGATAGTAAGGATGATGCATAGCCTGTGCCAAACATCACGAAAATAATTTCAAGGCTTATGTCTCCATTAAAATAATACAGCAGCGTGATGTGCAGGATTTATGACTATTCTAGTACTTACTATATTTTCTTAAGGAGGGGTGGGTAGAATTTAGAAAGGGAGACATTTCTTTGAAATGGTGGCTCGTACAGTGTGCTAAACAATGCTTGGAAAAGCGAAGGAGAATTCACAGTTGTGCCTCCTGTCTAATGAGCTTAATGATGTACAACCAAATGTTTTAATATACTGAAACAATTACACAGCTTTCTCAATCCAGCTGGTGTATTTGACACTCAGTTCTGCTTCAGCTAATGTGGAGACTGTCTCTGAGCTGCAGCTAACTACATTTTTAAAATGACGTAGCAAGTGGCTAAAATACATCAGGCATCCTAGGGAGTTTAGGTGGTCACCATTTCCCAAGAATACAGTTTAAAAAAATGAGAGCAGGGCGGAGCTTGGATTCATTTTGCATGTGTGTTTTTTTCCCCTGCAGGGTGACAGTTTAATGATGGAGAGGTTGAACACTTACATTGTGAGTGCCAGCATTGAAAATGCATCAATTTAGAACTTTAACGGGCCCGTGACTGTCACTCTCTGCCACATAGACCAGAACAGGGTAAGATGTGTCCATTTCGTCAGGGACAGCATGAGGCAAAGCTGACTTCACTTACCCTTTCAATAAACTGGGAACAGGACAAATAAACTTAAAACACTGCTGCCTGACCTCTCAATGACACATGCACCCAAACATTGACTGACCACAGAAATCTCAGTTCCTGCAGGTCACTAAAGCTTGTGTTTCTACTCTTAAATCCATGCTTAGCAACAAGGGACATTCTTCTTGTTTTCTTGCTCTGATCAGGACAATTTTTTTTCAAGGAATTGTGTATTTGCCAGAAAATAGTGGGTTTTGGATTGGACTGAAATGATTCGTCCTTGATCTGAATTTGGAAAATAGGTTAAGCCACCAAAAGAGAGGTACTTTAAAAAAAAACCAAAACCTGGCAAAGATGTTTTCAAAATCAAATTGCTTTGTTTTGTTTCAAAATGGTGTTTCAATTAAAGTCTATTTTTTTTAAATGGGCATGGGTCAAACTTGTTGATTTAATTCCTCCTGAGCATTTTTGTGCTGCCAATGTTTAAAGTCCAGCCTCCACATGAGTACATTACAAACCCAAAGCAGAAGAAGATTATTCAATAAGATGAACTTGGTTAAAGCTCAAGTTAAGGAGGACTTGTAATTGCTGCTTTTGTGGCAAAATGCTCTTTCCATTCAGTAAGTACATACCCAGAAATTTCACCTAGAAATCCCCTCTCTTCTGTCACTTTTACTCCACCAGGCCATCTGGCACCTTGCAGATTTTTTCCTTGACCTTTTAAAATTATCTTAATTAAATATTAATTGAGTTATCATCCAAACCTGCATCTTTGGCTCTGTGCCTAATTATATTTGACAGTCTACAAATCACACAACAGCTTATCTGTTAGGCTGGCTTCCTGTAAACCCTGTGCACTATTAAATTTTATTAATGATATAATAATAATAATAATAAAATAAACTAATCTGTGCCTTAGAAAAGTTTGCTGCAGCATTATGAGTAATAAACTGGAATATCCCCAAGAGAAATCATTGCATTGAGTATCTATTTACATCTGTTCAGCTCTCACTTATCTTCCCTGCCTGGTTTCAGGGAGGGGAATTGCTGAAATTCTAAAATAAAGGTTTCTTGTAGGTTTTTTTTTAAAAATGTGTAAAATTTCAGGTTGTTATTCCAGGTCTTAGTCATAACTTTTTGAACTTCACCAGTAATTTGATGCGACATCTCAGGTACCACATGAACCCAATGAGATTAGACACAGGAATTGGTCTAAGGTGAATGATTTGTCAGATTTGCTGCTGTCCTTAAAAGACTACAAGGTATTGAAAGATACAAGTAAAACTGGGAAAAATCACTAACTCACAGGATTTCCCTTGGTAAAGGGGAAGGCAAAAAGTGGGACTCAGCTGGTTTAGTGCCATGGGTGAGATGGCCAATATCCTGGCTGACTCCCCAAGCCTGAGTCTCCAGCTGACCCTGACCTTGTGGCATCTCCACTCACCCACAGACCCCCTGCAGTGGCGCCATGCAAATAATCACAGACACGAGTGGGCTTTGCTGCGGAGCAGTGTGGGAGAAATCAAATCCAAGTGCCTTGGTTATACACCCCAATTAGAGGTGAGATGCACCATCTGCACATGCAGATGGAGTGCAGATATCCTGAGTAAATGTCACAGCCTCCTTTCCTCTGCTCCCAGGGCAATGCAGCAGTGCACTGTGTCTTTTGGGACTTGGGGAAAAACAGTGAGTGTTGATTGCAGAGCTGGCTCCATCCCCAGCATCGCAGAGGCTTTGGCTTCTTGACATTGCACCTTGAAACTTAAGTTTGTACTGCTGCTTTGTGTTGATGTCAACACCTCAGTACTCTGGGTATGGCATTGTGCAGTGCTGCATCTACATGAATAAGAAGACTTTGCCTAAGAAAAAGGCAGAAATGCAATGAAGTGCAGATGAATTCTTACCATGACTTCAGGAAACTTCAGAGGTTTTGTTGGGACCGGGTCTTTAAAATGGCTCAGACAGTCACTGCACGGAGAGAGATGACTGTGAATTGGATTAACTCAGAGCATGTGGGAGAGGTTTCCTCTGCAATTACTAGGAATAGATATTTTTTTTTTTTTAACCAGAAGCTTAGCTTTTGAATATGTGATGCACTCCACATAAATACGGTCAAAACGTTCTGTCTTACCAGGGAAGATCTGGCTGTTTCAGTGCTGCACTCTGCCTAAACAAATCCTCTCCCCTGTATATGTTTCTTTTCTTCTGTTTCCGCATCCTCCAGCACAATCTAGCCAAGCACTACGTTCTTTATCTTCTTTCTTTCTATGTGTGCAGACATGTAAATGACTTTAAATATTTCTTCATTCTACCAAAAGCTTCCATCCAAATTTTGAGGTTCTCAGGCAACTACAGAAGATGTGTTTTGGTGTGAAATCTCACTTGTGTGCTGCTAAATGACCCTGCAATCTGTACTAACTTGAGCTCATCTTCACACACTCTGCATGCTGCAGAGCTATAAATGATGGAGGATGACTAACTCCGCTTAAAAATCCTTTTTCTCTATTACACAGATGGACTGGGTGGTTGGAATACATCAGGGTGTGAAATGGAATACACAGATATGAATTATACAATCTGTTTTTATAATCATCTTACCCATTTCGGACTCCTACTGGTGAGTACTCTATGAATCATCTCCCAGAAAGTCCCGTGGCACTAAACAAAGTCATCACTAGTTTTGGAGAAGAGATAGGAGATTCATGTCTATACAAGCTGTTAGATATCTGCAATTTTGCCAAAATCAGCAATAACAAAAGTAACAGTTATAGTAACTTAATGGTGTAAAGTCCTTTAAATGTCACTTGCTTCAAGGCAATTTTGTTTTACAGATGTAGTTTGTACTTCTTTGCAGTGTAACTTAACCAGCCTTAATGTGTTACTTACTGTATTGGAAGTGCTGTGTTAAATTTATTTGCAGCCAGTGGCAACTAATGACATTACATCTTTTGGAAAGTTTTATCTATGCTCCATCAGAAAGACAGGTTTAGTATAAATATGGGAAATGTCATTACCTATCACCTCTTATTTCTCTGTAATACACAGAAAACTGCCTCTAAAAGTAAAATATCAAAAGCTAGGGTGACTGCCTGAGAATGGGCTGCAACAAAGGCAAAGAGGCAGGCGAGTTCTAAGCAAACTAAATGGATTAAATTGTCTATTCCCAGTAGGACACAGCCCACAGGGTGAGGTGAGGCCAAACCTTTGCCTTTGGATGCTTCCCCTAGAGGTCAGCATGCCCTGCTCCAGAGGCAGAAGCCCTCCTGGGAGTAAAATTATGTCTTCACAGAAAGAAATTGAGATGGTTCAGATTTCAGATGCTTGTTCAGGTTTCCACTGAAGAAAGGAGAATTCAATCTGATTTTCAGATCACGCCTCTCCCTGTCACTTTGGTAATCAGCACAGCTACAGGTCTTCAACAGCATCGTCCATGGGACATCAGAGATGTAGGTTACTAGTCCGAGGTTCAAAGTTTCATGAAATAGAAGAGGAGTCGTGTCAGGGAACAACAAAATCCTCTCAATATTCCTCCTGGCAGCAGCTGTGGAGAAGCAGGGCCCAGCCTCCTATCTGATTTTGGAGTGGTGCTTTCTGGACAGGGAGGATCTACCGCACTCCAAGACATTCAGCAGGCTTGTGCAGTTCCCAAGCATGGCAGCTGCCACTGAAACAAAGTAGTTTCTCCTACACAGCGAGCTCCCAGTGGAATAATTTTGGTAAGATGCCGGAATCCATGTTGAATTTGTGGTTTCTGAAGAACAGCCTTTCTAGCTTCACAGCTTATTGCTGGGTACTTTAAATACTGCTGGTTAATTTACCATTTACTAGTTTGGATATTCTGTGGGACTATACAGTAAGAAACACATAAAAATATTAATGGAAAATCTCCAGAAGTAGCAGCGAGCAGAACAGGAATTTCACAATGTGAAAATGTGGAAAGGAATTTTCTAAATCTGTCATGGCAAACAACTGTGTTTCTTTATCTTGTAACACAGGACTTGGCCTGGACAGAAATAGATGTCACACATGATCATGTATTAACTCTGATAATCTCTACAGGATGTGGTTCTTCTCCCTTCTTTTGGGAATGATGCTCGTGACGTACCTAATCCTTGAGTAAGTTTGATACTTTTTCTTACACTGATTTTAATATTTTGGCAATAAGGAATTTGCAGCAATTAACAGAATGTTTGCTAATATTTGATGCTATGATGCATTAGAGGGAAGACAGAGAGCTAAGAGTATAAATATTACTTTGACACCTGACTGTTGCAAAATCAGAGAGATTTGAATACTCGTACTTCAATACAAGCACCTGTCTGAACTGTCCAGCAATTTTTATGTTCCTAAATTTCACAAAATCATTGAATGGTTTGGATTGGAAGGGATCTAAAAGGTCCTCTAGTTCTGACACCCTGCTATTGGCAGGGACACTTTCCACCAAACCACGTTGCTCCAAGCCCAATCCAACCTGGCCTTGAACACTTCCAGGGATGGGGCAGCCACAGCCTCTCTGGGCAACCACAGTGTGTGCCAGGGCCTCACCACTCTCACAGTAAAATGTCTGTAAAGAGCAAAAATATCTGTCCTTTCAAAAACTTACCACTGGACATGAGTGAGATATTATGTCAAGAATCTGGAATATTCCTGTGTGTAGGCTGTAAACTGGATGATGCCATGATAACCTTGTGGACTTTCTCCTTCTTTTTAGGAAGGTGTGGAGAGACAACCCCTCAAAAATCCTGCTCAACCTTTGTTCTGTGCTGCTGATGCTGAACATGGTCTTCCTCACAAATTCCTGGCTGACCTCATTCAACCAGCCAAGCCTTTGCATCACTGTGGCCATGCTTCTCCACTATTTCCTTCTTGCAGCATTCACGTGAATGTGCCTGGAGTCTGTTCACTTTTATTTGGCTCTTGTCAAAGTTTTCAATGTTTATGTCCCAAAGTACATCCTAAAATGCTGCATTGTTGGCTGGAGTAAGTAGTCTGATTTCCTCTCCACTTCTGTGCTTGTCAGCTTCCCTAAGATTGGGGCGTATTTACAGAAGTTAGGGAAGACACTGAGCTATCAGAAATGTGATGCACACCCTGCACTATAAGGATGAATTTCTTTCCCCAGGCTGTTCAGCCTAAATTTCTTCTGTCCAGGGAGACATTAGCAGAGAGTGCTTGTTGGTCCCTGCACAGTCATATGCAACTGAAAGTGGGTGTAAAGCACTGCTTTCCTACCCCTCTTCTCTTTACAGCATGATTTATCGTGGTACCTCAGATCCGTGGGTGTGACTAGGGCGGTAATGCTGCCCACAGCCTTCACCCCTGTGTGGGGATGCTCAGAGATTATTTTAACTCCTTCTCCAGGCCTTGTGTCCATTTCTGGCATTCTCTTCCTGAATCTCGCACACAGAATGTATTTGGCTTTCATTTATTGCTCTCCCAAGGACTTCCCTTGACAAGTATTGGAGACTTGTTTGGGAGAAACATACCAAAAAACCCCCAAATTCTGGTTCACCTGTTAGAAAAGGTGTTATCAGAGGCACTGACCTAGAGCAGGATTTGGGCTGTATTATTTGGATCACCATTAGATGCTGTTTTAAGGGCGTTTTTTTGCTCTTGAATTATGTGCAGCATATTGTCATTCCTATCTTCTCCTATCTGATGTCCCACACATTGTTCTCAGGGACAGCCATCCTTGATGGTGCTGTTGGCAGCAGCTGTTCTCTACAGAAAAGCCAGAATTGAAAAAAATCTGGGAAATGTTTGGAAGGGAAGACTGATAAAGCACTGCCTGGGAAACATCTGTCTCTAGGAGCTCTTAAAACAAAATGCTGTGTTCTGCTTATCCTTCGACACTCAGCTTTTGTACTAATCAGTTGGTTTTATTTTACCAGATTGGATCCCTTCTGGAGATGTTTGAAGACTCACAAACATTTTGCAAACACAGATATTTTTATGCCTACTCATTTGTAATTTGTAATAAATAAGGAGATTAAACCTGCTATGCTACACATTTAATTACACTTGTTTCAGAAGGAGCTTTGGGGGTAGAGTTTGATCCAAAGATGCACACATCTGCTGTAATTACATATCAGAGATTATCTGATATCTTTCTGTCTTCTCAGGTTTTTTTTTTGAATCAAACTATTTTTCTTTTCCTTTCCACATTGGGAATACCAGCTATTGTAATTACTCTTGTGCTCATTTTAAATAAAGACTTCTATGGCAATGGGTCACTCTCTGAGAGCCATTCTTACAGAAATTTGTAAGTATAACACTTTAAGCTTTTTGGTGGTCACCAGAGTATCTAAAAAGTACAAGAAATAAACAGAAATAACTCATTTTTGTCTCTTCTTCCCCATCTTTACCTTCTCCTTTTAGTGGTTCTGGTTCATAGGAACATTTTGAATGCATGGCTACTACGTGGAGTAATTTTCACATCGGTGAACTGGGCTTGAGGACAGGGAGGGTTTCTGCCAGTCAACTCCACTTTTATTTTCTGTGAATTTCTTTCTTTGCATTAGCCCCGTCTAATGGGATATTTGTATATGATTCTGCATGTTCTTGGTTTCTGGTAAAATCTAAAGGCACAATAATTGCTCCAGTATTTTGCACATTTTCTTCTGTTTTTTATTAAGTGTCAATTCATGTCACTGTCTCATCATATTTTCTAGTACTTTTATTTAAATGGTCTCAAACTCCTCTCTTTTCCAGTGGGAAAACACTGCATTCTTTCATCCTTTTTAAAAATACTTTTATAGCAAAGAATGCTTCCATTTTTTCACCTGCTTCTTGTTTAGCACAATCCGATCACTTGTTGGTGAAAATTACCTGGAATATTTGAATTTTCTTCCATCCTCTGATGGCAACACACACCCGTGACACGTCAGAGGGAAAATTGTTCCCCATCTTTAACAAAAAGACCTAAAGAAAAAAAGAAGTAAAAATCATTAATTTATGTCTAAGGAAATGCTAACCAGTGGTATGCTATTATTTAGACCCCTAAATTGTATTCAACTTGGTTTTCCTAAGGCGCCATGTCTTTGTGTTTATATGTTACTAAGTTGCAAAATAATCATCAGGTTTATCTGAATTTGGCAGAAATATCAATTGTCTTAAAGTTAGCAAATTTCCATAACACCCATAAAAAAAGGCAAGTGCAAGGATTCTATTGATGTTCTCACTGGGGGGAAAATATCGGGTGCTGGGGAATTCCTCTTAACTAGGTGTTGGAGAACCATAGAGAATGCTTATTTTGGGAACCAGGCTTCCTGAGTTTCCCCCTTACAAAACTCCTTATTGAATATGCACATGCCTTTCTTGCAGTTGCTGGATCCAGGACAACACAGTGTTCTACATCCCCGTTGTGGCCCTATTTCTTATTAATATTTTTGATCAATGCAGCCATGTTCATCACTGTTCTCCTTCAAATTGACTCTGTGAAAATAAGGTCACAAAAGGCATCTAGATTCTGGAAACGGGGTGTTCTCCAAGACTTCAAAAGCGCTTTTAGCCTGATGTTTCTTTTGGGCCTAACTTGGAGCTTTGCCTTTTTTGCCTGGGGAGCAGTGAGGATATTTTTCTTGTATCTCTTCAGCATTTTTAACACCTTACAAGGTAATTTCTAAATGGAGTAGTGCTATAAACACAATGGTTTAGGGATGTAAAACAGAAAGAAATCTGTACTATCATGTAACTCAAGCATGGGGGAAGAGGAGAACAGATATAACTTTTGCATTACAGGCTTTAGCTATTTTAAAAGGAAAGCTCTTGTGCAATGGGATGACAGTGTTGTTTAGATAGTATTGCTATGATAGGTAGACTGTTAAAGGCATGGATTCATGCCTTGGAAACACAGGTCCCAATAAATGCGCCTTGTCAGGAGCTGGCATGATCCTTTTTATCTGGGCATAAAAACGACTGATAGAAACCACATCGACTTGCAGATTATTCTTAAACCAAACCTGCAGCAAACTCTTCCTATCACCCTTTCATATGCACAAAGAAGTCAGTGCAACTCTGGGCCAACCTGATTATAAAATCATAGTGTGGCTTGGGTTGGAAGAGACCTTAAAGATCCTGATGCTGAGCCAGGGACATTTTGCCCACACAGAACACACTGGTATCGGTGGCATGACTAAAGTTTAGAAAAGGTGCAGCAGGTTGGAGAATACGCATGAAAACCCATGAATCTCTTCTTTCTTCTTTAGGGTTCTTTATCTTTGTGTTTCACTGCCTCATGAAGGATGAAGTAGTGAAGCAGTGCCGAGTACACTTCTGCTGGGGAGGATTTCGTCTGAGTAATTATTCTGGTGAGCACTGAAGGGGTTTGTTTCATTGACTCATAAATCTTCATCTGCTACTGGTGTCACATTTGTTCTGCATTAAAAAACAAGGCTCCTCTCAACAGCCCTTCTGCATTGCATTGGATATTGTTCTTTAAGAGGTCTTTATCCTCTTGCATTAACTGCTCATGTGATATGATGACAGGGTGCCAGCGTGCAGTAAAAACTGCAGATTTCCAAAACCTATTTCAGCTCGGTCTCTTAATTCTGTTCTCACATACCATTCAATGTTCCCTTACGTGAGCCATGTTTTTGGTGGCTTTCCAGTCACCATAAAGCTGAGATTCTGAAATTTATGCAGAATACTGGGCATGCTATTTGCTATTTTTTTATGTGCAGGAGCTGGATTTGTTCAGCCTAGGAAGGAGAAGGGAGATGTCTTGCTATCTTTGGCTATCTGAGGGGTAGTTACAGAAAAGAGACAGATTTTCAGAGGTGCACCATAAGAACACAAGAGGCAATGGATACAAGGCACAGTGACAGAAATTCATATTATTTATAAGGAAACACTTTTTTTTTTTTTGCAATACGGATAGTTGGGTATTGGCAGTGGCCCAGACAGATGGTGGGGGAAGTCCTTCTCCTTGGAGAGTCAAAATTCAGCTGGACAGAACCCAGACTGACTTGATCCAGCTCTGGGCAGGAGGTTGGAATGAAGACCTCCAAAGGTCCCTTCCAATCTAAATGATTCTAAGATTCTTCTATTTGCCAGCTCAGCAAGAAATAGCGTGTGCCATGGCTTATTCTGAGCTACTGCAGTGACGCTGATTTTCTATAGAAATGTGGAAGAATTGAATAACTCTGTGTGTCTATCAAAATGAGTTGATTTTATGAATGGGTATAACAAAGGAGAAGCTTAACAAATTCGTTTTCAGGAAAACAGTCTAAAATTCCTGTATTAACACCTGTGTCTTGTGCCCAGCATCCTGTGCACTCTGTGTTGCTGAGGAAGAGGCAGTTTTCCATTTGCAGAGGGGGAATTCAGCGCAAATGCTCTCACTAGCACACAGAGTGTTCTCTTCTGAACAGGAGCCAGCTCAGTATTGTATGACACAATAAGGATGAGGCTGCAAATCTGCCCTTTGTGTGACTCCTGCCTTCTTCTTTGTGACCCTAGCAAATTAGTATTACTAGACTGAGTCCTCAAGAGGAGATAGAAGACTGAATTGATGGCATCCAGTCCCACCTGCCCAAGTGTGATGGAGCTAATGTAAAAACTAACATCAGGAATTGTGCACTGTGTGGCATGGAAACCCCCAGCCTCCGGGCAGGAATAAGGATGGTACAAGGATGGCACAGGAAGCAAGCACAGACCATTCCCCTCTCTGCTCTCTGATAGTTTGAGATGTGGCACCTGTACAGAATTTTATTTCCATTCTCTGATTTCAGACTGGAGTGGGTCAGGTGCAACTGCTGGATCTACACCAAAGCATTTAAACCACAGATCACCATCCCAGGCTTTGTGCAGTCTACATTCTAATGGAACAAGTTCAACTTTGATTGCAGATTTCCTTCCCAGGACTTCTCCAGACACAAATTTTAGGATTGGTAAGAAAAACTGCATGCACTGCATAGACTATAACAGGTATATACCATAATCAATTCGATTTGGAGACAGTCAAATCCTAAGTAATGGAAATAAATAGGAAACCATTCACTGTCTTGTCTGTGCCAGGCTTCCATTCGAGGATTAATGGCAACATTACAGGTGACTTTTGCTGTAGTAGGGAAAATAAGAAAGCTCTTAAAATCCTGGGATGGCTCTTCTTCAAAAGGACAGGAACTCTCTGCTCAGCTGCCGCCTTAGGCACCTAAGGAATGTTCTACCCTCTGCCAGCTGATTGCCTCTCACATGCGACCTATTCCCAGTTAGGGAGCACCATAGTCTTGACATACACTATGGTGCTCTCTAACTGCAATTGCATTCCCAAAAGAGCAAAGATCTTGGGGATTACAGAAGGCTAAACAGGACATGCTATGAGCCTTTTTAAACCAGAAGAATCCCAGCAGAAAGTTTTGCCTTCAAAGATGGAGAAATTGTTGCAGAGCCATATCCTGAAAAAGGAATAGCAGCAAACATTCCCGGTTGTTTTTGGAAAACTGTTGATTCCTGTTGTTTCCCCAAAGACATTAAAACTGCATAGGCCAGTTCTTTCTAAATATGTTAAACCAAGTTATTACTATGCAAAAGTATTCCCAATTCTTTCCCACAGCTGAAGTCCATTGCAACCCTGGTGCTGTATCTCCAGAAGATGGTGAGACCAACTGTAATTGTTCACAAAGAATACTATCCATGGATACAGGGTTGCACTATCCACAGAAAGCAGGATTTTTAAGCTGAAACTGAATTTGTTTTCCTCTGCTTATCTAATGATGGTTCTTTTTTTGAGGCATGTAGCAACAAACATAGTTCTAAAGAATTACTTCTAATGTACAGTTACCACTCTGAATACAGTTACGGAGTTAAAACATTCCATGACTCAACTTTGGGCTTCCTTAGGAGTAGCAGTACTGACCACAAAAGGATTTGGTCCCACTGTGTTTCCAAGATTAGTCTTCATGTTAGACAGAGACTGTAAACACTCCTCATCCTGAGCCCTGTTCATAGTGCGTCCTCCTTTTTTTTCCCCTTTCCACTGTCCTGATTGCCCTCTGTTTCTTTCTTCATCTGATACTTATCTCAGAATCTAATACCCATAATATTGAGTTGCAAATGATCTTTTTGAGCCCATTGGCTGACTGTCTCAGGCATGGATATCTAGGATCCTTGATCAGTATCTTTCTTTACTTTGCTGAAAAAGACTTTGACCAACTTATACATGAAGAAGTTGGACTCAGATTTCTAAAATGTTCCTCTCAGTTGTATGTTTTTATTTTCAGGTGTGCTGTCACTGATGACTTGAACTTAGATCCCTAAAGAGATGTGGATGCATGTCAAAATGTTTGAAAATGTTGCCCAGTACCTTCAAATGGAATGTGGAAACAAAAAAACCCTGAAATTCCCACCTTCAAGCAATATCCATATGTATGATATAGGTTTCAGATTGTCTCTCCTGAAAAAACCTCCAAAACTAAACGCAAACAGAACAACAGCAGATAAAACTACTATCATTGGAGCTGGAAATAAGGAAGTTTTCACTTTAATGCTGCTTTGCTGTGACTACAGCAGGATGTAAACTCCATTTCATAACATCACAAGAGAGACTTAACTTTCCTCACCTACTGAGGAGGGGCTTTCTTTCAGCAAATGTGTTTGCATCGGTAACTTGCCTGCTCAATTGAATCCTAGTTTCCATTTTGAATACCCTTCTCTGCATCTTTCAAGTAAAGATTTTTAAACTATTGTGAATAGAGTGGAATACTAACCTGTACCCATGACAGAGGAGTAAAATAATATAATGAAATGATGTCTTAGAACTGGTATGTACAATATAAAATACAAAAGGTTCTTTCAGTCTGTGAATAACTCCCACATAGCAATTAGTGGATAAAGATGAATATTTTAATATACAGTAGCTACAGCCAGCCTACTTGAAATCAGGCAGATCACCTTCAGTTCCTTGGCTTTATGGGAGAAATCTTGGCATTAAAAACATGCAAACAAATTCCACCTTGTACCCACTTATTTCTGACTTTAAATTGCTTTCAAGGGGAATGAAATTTAATATAAAAGGCAGTTCATTATGTTGGGCATGACCTATTGTATTTTTTATTTTCTTTAGTAAACTCTTTGTTCCTCAATCTGCTGCTGAATACAAGTTTTCCCTGCTTTCCAATATGAAGCTCAACACACTGTGTTGTGGTGCTAAAGCTGTGCATAACCATCCCTGCACCCCTAACCAGCTGCTGCACATACCAGGGGGATCCTGAGAGACTAAGGAAGGAGGCTGTGCAGTTCTTTGGGGGAGCTGGAGTTTTAGTCCTCCCCCAAGCCCCTTTGAGACCAGTTTGTCTCTGCTGCATCAGTAAGACCGGGCGGGTGGACAGTCTGATATGTCTCTATCACCCTGCTTTGACCCGCACTTTCTCCTTCGTGCAGTAGTTCTTTCTGCATCCACTTCAGAGGACAGAAAATAATAGGCTTACATTTCAAATCGACGTTAGGTAAAAAATTCTATTTTTAAGGAATAAGAGATCTAGAGAGCACATGGATTTGCCATCACTGCAGGTCTTAAAAAACACTCAGGGTGATGAGACAAATATCTGCCAGAATTGGTACATATTGATTTTGCCATAGGGCAAGTCCTCCCAAATGTATTTTCTATTTAAAATAAAAAGCAGAAGAGGGCAAAACATGAGAGCAACATAAGACTGGCCTTGTCTCCTGCATCCTGTAATTATTTTTTTTACATTCCTGATAAAAGCTGAAATGTACTTTGCTTTTCTCAAGTTTTTGCTACATGCCCTCGTAAGGGATTAGGAGCAACAAAGATTCAGATAAAAGCTGGACAAGCAGCAAGAAAAGTGCTGGAATATGGAAGACTTTTCAGGCTGCCAAGAAATGTCTGGAAATGCCATTTCTTGGGCAGATCCATCAACATGCTTCCCATTTTGGAGGTGTACCAGTGAGAAGAAGGGCAAGCTGCACAGAATAGAGGTCTCCATGCTTCCAACTAATTTTTTTTTTTTTAATTCATTTTTAAAGCCAAATCTGGAAGTCAATTTTTGAAAACCTGTCAGGTTGCTTGTGTAAAATGCAAAGCTCTATTTGTTCTGGGAAGGCAGTTAGCTCACTTCCACTCTCCATAATGTGCCTAATGGCTTTTCCAGCTAAACAGAGTATCACTTATATTTCAAGCACGGCATTGTGTCGGTTGTCAGTTGGAATAAAGATATGTAATTTTCCTTGGGCTGAAATTATATCTTCCGCACCAGTACTGTTGCACTTGCTCTTCTCCAACATATCTGCGCTGACATTCTGTCACAAATTGTGCATTGATGGTTTTCACAGGGAGAGGACATGCACAGAGACAAATATAATAAAATTCTGATGTGCTCGTGTTTCACATCCTAATAATTTTAAGTTATGGGAGCAGCTTCTGCAGCTCTGGCTGGAATGTGAGCGGTGTGTGACCAATAAAAGTGCATCCTCCTCCTCATCCTCCCCATTTGGATACTATCAGTTGACTTCTACCCATGGCAGGGAGCTCGAATGAGATGATCTTCAGGTCCCTTTCAACCCAAACCACTCCATGATTATATGACTCAATGTAAAAGCTGCTTTTACTTCTAAGTTACTCTCAGTTTACTCCCAGATTGCTTATTTTTAGTGATACATATGCCAGGAAATGTGTGCTCTATTTTAAAGTAATGAAAGGATTTCAGAAGGTATATTTATCTATGAAGACAATTATTTGAAGTCAGATCTCAGTGGGTTGTTAACAGTAAGTTAGATGATACAAAAGAAATAAAAAATGACAGTAAAATCACAGCAGCAGTTGTGGTACATCGAACAAAACACTCCCCACTCCTGCCTTAACTATTTAGACTGGCACAAAACTCCACCGCTCTTCATCTTAACTAAGTCAGGGGATGCAGATCCAAGGTATAGGCAGCTCCCTCATGGGTTCTGGGAGACATTTTAAGTATCTTCATGGACAAGTAGCTAAAATGGTCTTCTAGTTCAGCATATGTACAGTGGTTTGGTAACTGTGGGAAAGATAAATCTTACATAGGATGACAGCTAAAGGTCATTACAGCTTGTTTAAGCTTCCTCCTGCCTGTATGAGTCTGCAGTAGTGGTTAGCAGTACACCCAAGATGTGTAGTTCTTTCTAAATTTAGAAGATGGTTATTATTGGGACAACGAAAGAAATGTCATTATGGGAAATGATTTGAGATTAAAAATCAAAATGCTGGGAAGATAATTGCCTATTGCATAAGATGGTTGTTGAGTTTTAATGCACAATTCTCTGTGCTTTTAGGTATTTAAGTATTTAGCATGTAATGGCACTTTAATGGTTCCAGATTAAATGTATCATAGAGAGTTTCAAGGATGCCCAGAAGAATTATCCTTGCTATATTACTTCATTGCCCGATTGCTCCTGTAACTAGAGAAGTGCAGGGATATGTTCCAGTGTTTGTTCTTCTCTCTTTTCTAAGAAATTACACCAGTATTTCACTGGCCATTCCCATACTGAAACTGGCTGAGGAAACTCCTGGAAAAGGGGGCTGGAAGGGATGCAAGAATGGAAAAACAGGACAAAAGCTATTTGGAGCCATAGATTAATGAGAGCATTTGAGATCCTGTTGCAGGCAAATTGCATCACACTAACTCCACTGAACAGTCTGGATTTGGGCATTGTTACAAAATTAGAAACTCTTTGAACCAAAAAGATACCCCATCTTGTTCCTGCATCACTGAATGCTCCTTTGGACAGCTTCTCTGAACTGACCTTCTGTCTCACTTTTGTAAAAGTGAGGGCTGGGATGGTGTAACTTTTGCTCCTATACATGCCAATAAGTCTTGTGGTATTTGAAAGTTTAATTGGGCAGCCCATCTTCAATTTCAAAAAACAAGGACACCATTTCAATTAAACATTGCTGCAGGATTTGATGCCCTGAGTCTCAGTACCCGCACAGCTCCCTCTGCCCTTGGTGTAAAATCAATTCCACACAGATAAACCCAGAAATAAACCAATGTAATTTTATTCTAAATAGGCAATCTTTGACAATAAATGATTACACTCTGCTATCAGTGTGACACAGATGAGGACATTGTCATTGAAGTGTACTAAAAAGTATTTTCCATTTTTCATAATGCAGTAGTTGTTTTGTCTTCAGCTGATGAGGAGAGTGGGCAATGGGAAAAAAAATCAAAATACAGGATAGAGATGCTGTTCCCACTTAGTGGTGAAAACCGTCAGATTGACAGACACTGAAATCAAGCTCTTGTCATACAAGTGAAGAAATCCAGCGTGGGAAGTGCCCTCTGCAATGTTCCTCCCCTTTGCTTGAGACTCATTGCTCTGAAATAGATGCCTGGCGAGATGGGGAAGTGATGTTCTCTCTGTTTTGGGAGGCACTCGATGTGGTGCATGGAAATTACTTATTCCCATTCTCCCAGGGAATAGGATGGTGCAGAACAGAACACAGCCCTGAATGTGTTTGTAATCTGCTCTGGTAATCTGCATCCATCTCCAACATGGATGCTCACTCCAGCATGCATTCAGGCTTTTCCACTTAATACTTGCCTGCCTGAAAACTAGAAAACAGATTGGGAACAGTCACACAGCTGTGAAATGGTTTTTTGTCCCCTCATCTTGCCGTTAAGTGTCATGCCATTGGCAATTTCAGTTTTAAAAGAAGACACTTAAGCTGTAACCCATTCTGACTGATGTAAGTCAGAAACAAGGCAATTACACACACCCATCCCTGAGAAGGTTATCTCTAGAGCAGGGACTCTTCTTCCCAAAACAAAGGCGGCAAAGCCAGTTCAGAAAACACTAGGAAGAAAATTACATTTCAGAAGTCCTAGTTACAAATGCTAAGTCTGAGTTATAAATTGGAGTTGTTAAAGGACTCCAGGTCTGGACTTTTTGATGAAGGAACAGAAAGCTTTGCATCATGTCAGAAAAAACATGACCTAAAAGGAAAGCTACTGGGATTTGCTGAAAGTGAAAGATTTACATTGATCCGGGCAGACTGCTAGACTTAAATCAGTCCTCTCCATCCTGGGAGGAGTAAAAGGAATGTGCCTCTTACTTTGTGCTGGTGTCCCAGCAGAAAGTCCCGCTTTGCACTAAAGAGTTTGGGCACATGGAGAGCAACCATCTCAGGCTCATCTGCAGGAGACATCCTAACCTAAGAAAAGCCTTTTTTAAGAGATGATGCCACAACAAAGTCTACTCAGTTCAAAACTAGGATAGACAAACTCTTCAGAACCCCTCTACTGTTGACAGGCGACAAACATAAATGTCAGTTCACTAGGTGGAGAGACAGAAGGATACATCAGCCAGCAATAAACATATGGTGAGACTGCTAGGAGAGACAATCGAAGGGTCTAAAGTGAGTTTGAGACATAAAAGAAGAAATAAGTTCTATTCAGAAATTATATAAATAACAACCAAAAAAATTATTAGTTAAAATTTTCCTAAAAACACCAGGCTGGCTAATATAGCTGCAGTTCAGTGTGTATCAGTTTTGTGCTCCTAGCACATTAGCTACAAAGCATTCTGACATATTTGTATAAATAACAATCAATGCAGCATGACCAATGTACCTTGAAATAACAAAAATAAGCAACACAAAATAATTACTATTTTGGAAAATAATTTTCTTTAATGTGAGTTAGGATTTTAGCTGTCTTCTTCATATTTTGGCTTGGTGCAGAGCAAATGGTCCTGAAAGATTTTCTGAGTGGGTGACACTACGCAGCACATGGCAATGATTTAAGTCAGTAGTCACACTGCATTAAAACAGAAAATCTACATTAAAAATACAGCTAAATGATAGACTCTTGAGTATTTTACTTTTCTTTTTTTTTTTTTTTCCTCAGCATGGAATTCAAGAGTAACATTTATTTTCTGTGAAGCTGGAACCTGAAAAAATAGCCAGAATCACTTAAATTGCTTTTCACACCAGGAGGCAAAGCTCTAGAATAATGCCTTAGAGTACTTTACAGTTTTGAATAACAATGCCATTCTCTTCAGCTGGATTTGAACAACAGAAAGCTATCGGGAACAGCTAAAATTCTACTATCATAAACAAATTGCAGATATAGTTTGCTGTCTGTCCTTCAGATTTTCGTTGGGCCTGGACAGTGTTATTTTGTATGCTTTTTGAAAATAGTGGTTTTCACCTCCTATTGATCCACTAAGAGAGTATGTTAGGCTCCATAAAGAGAGAAGATGGGTGACTACCTAAAACCTCCAGTAACAGACTGAAGAAAGAATTCTGAGATATTATGCAACTTCCTTCTGGCACATTCCCCCAGGGAGACAGAAAGATGGGAAAAAAGCAGTCTCTCTGTGGAAAGGGAAAACCAAGTAAAATTTCATGTTGCACTGAGCAGATTAGACATATGTACTGTGCCCTGTTAGAGAGAGAGAGAGCGCAGGGAAAATGAGTCCGTGTTTCCAGATGGGGAGAGTTCTAAAGCGTGAAGCATCAGAATGGGCATTCAGGTCTGGATACATGAACTCAGGTCCACTTTAGGATGAACAGCATATGAGGTATCAAGAGTAAAGAAAATTTTAAGCTTTTGCCACATTCTGAAGTTGCTTGCATCTGTGTCACACGTCCTCAAGAGGCTTTAATATGGGTTTAATATGGTTTGGGAGATCTGTCTGCTTTCCCTTCATACCTGAATCATCCCCCAGACCAACTGCTGGGAGCATCTCACAGCTCAAGAATCTAGTCCTGTGAATTATGAGTTACACAGAGGGATATCAGTTCAGGTCCTCCATCCCGACATACAAAATGCTTGAGTGACAGAACTACCAAGTCTCAGAGTTCACATTGCCAGCCCGAATCTCTCGGATGGCTCTGGAAGCTCAGGGTCTGTAAGAGTTGGTTGGGATCTCTGCTGCTGGCCGAGCTTTGGTCATCAACCAACCTCTAGTGCAATACAAGGCAACCAATGAGCTTCTTTCAGCTCAATTCCAGTTTCAGCTGAACACCTGATGCATTGTTCAGATGCCACCCTTGAGTACTCAACACTTGGTGGAGTGCAATTAGTTCCCAATGTTTGATGACACCCTGAATCTCCCATACAGGAAAATGAAACATTTTATGTAAGTATCTGACATTAAGCTGTCACAATCTGCTACAGTTACTGAACTCTGTATTAATTATAATGCATGGTACTACGCCAGTGTGGGTGGACAGCATAATCAGGATCCTCAAAGGTACCTAAATCTGTAAGCAACCTACATACTTCATGCCTTCATGAAAAGACATATTCTGGTTGATGATGACAAGAGCTTCTCTTCCAAAAGCACTTTCGAAAAGCATAATTGCTTTATATTATTATTATTATAATTGGAATTTTTAACCCGTGAGTTCTCTTTTCATCAGTGACTCCTTCTCCCACCATGCCACAGCACAGATCTTCCATTTGATGTGCAATCTACCACTTGGTCTTTCACCGCTTGATACGTATGGCATGGTTCTATATGAAAGGATTGGGATTGGGAGAGGGAAAATTAGGTTTTTCATGAATAGTACTTTGAGAAATTTTTTTGAGTAAATGAAACAAGCTTGATTTTGTGTGTCTGTGTATGTGCAGCTAAAGGGACTCTGCTATAAGGCTGCTTTTGTGATTTGAGCAGGGTACCTTCTCCACTCCAATGTCACAGCTCAAGAACAATCCGAAAGAAAAAAACTCCAGTGACTGATCTTAATTTTCAAGGCATAAGGCTTCAGTCCTTTGATCCCTTTTCCATTCTCACTATTTAGAAGTTAGATCTTGGCTTTCTTAATTCTAGGAGATTTAACTCCTACAAGAAATGCACCACATTTCTTGTATCTTAGTTTACAGAAAAATTACTCAGGAGTTCATCAAAGTAAGATGATTTGAGCATACAATGAGATGATTTGAGATTTGACTGTTGACTAATCTAAAGATAAGAAAACCCATACTACTACTAACATGTCTGATTGAGAAAGCATGAGGAAAAGTTATTTTCCTCTCAGAAGATTTGAATCATCAGTTGTACCATTCAAAGCAAATACATACACGGGTTACTGCAAGATAACAGGCATCTATCCAGCAACCAACTATAAATTTGTTCAAACTATCATAAGTTGTGGTTTTAATGTCAGTGGGACTGTTTCGAGAGAAAAAACCTAAGTGTTGTCAGGACTGTGGCCATAAATTTTGATTTTATATTGCCTTTTGGAAGGTCACTGCAGTTCTGTGATAGATAGGCTAATCAGAGCATAGTCTGTCTCTATAGCTTTTTCAGCGAATACTAACTATATTCTGATATATTTTATCTGCCATTAATGTATACTGAAGAGTTCTGTGTTAAATTAGTATATTCTTTGCTTACTTGTACTATTGAGAAAAATATTTCAGATTTTCATTTTATTTCCATTGAACAACAGTAACAAAGGTTTGCTACCTAATACACAAACCCTAATGTTACAGTTCTGATACAATATATTTACTTGGCAGACATCTCCGGGGGAAAAAAACCACCTCATTTCAGCTAATGTCTTTAAAGAAACTCCATTTCTCTTTTCCTCCTCCCTCTCTGTTCCACTAGCTGAAAAGCCAATAAAAAAAATTCTCCTCCTCCTCAGCTCAGAACAAGATCTATGTGCATTTCTCCTAGGCATATTTTGAGATCCAGAAGGGGGTGAAAGTAGTTAATGTGCAACAGGAATCTGAATTTCAGAGACAAACCTGTACCTTTCCACTGACCCTGCTGACATGCTGCAAGCTAAATATTAAACCTTTTCTTGATCAATTGAAGTCCATCCTGGGGAGAAGAAACAGTTAAAGAAATGTCTCAATTATACTTGCAATCAGCTAATCAGACTTTGTGTGCATCTGCGGATGGTGCAGAACTGAAATCAAGCTCTGATAATGAAACCATGAATGAAAAATGTACCGAAGATTCCTTTCCAGGATTAGAAATACTGTGCACAATTTGTGTTACATATGCTGTGATCATTTCAGTGGGTCTCCTTGGAAATGCAATACTCATCAAAGTTTTTTTCAAGATTAAATCAATGCAGACGGTTCCCAACATCTTCATCACCAGCCTGGCATTCGGAGACCTGCTGCTTTTGTTAACGTGTGTGCCTATAGATGCAACACGTTATGTTGTGGATACCTGGCTCTTTGGAAGAATTGGGTGCAAGCTGCTGTCTTTTATCCAGTTAACATCAGTTGGAGTATCAGTGTTTACCTTGACTGTTCTCAGTGCTGACAGGTGGGTCTGTGCAACTGATTTGCCAGGAAATGCTGCAGGTTTGAAGTTAGAAATGAATAAAATAGCAGATATTATCATTTTGCACAGTCTTAAACAGCACATCGTAATAAACTAAAAATCCCAAACTACCAATCTCCCATGTAATTTAAAAATGTGTGTTAGTAAAACTGTAGCAATTCTTTTAAGGGAGTGAAGTGAGAAACACTCTTTAACTCTTCCGACCTTTTATTACTTTGAAGTAGAGTAAAAGGGTTTTTCTCAATTGCACAGAAAAGGAAAATGGCTAAGGTTGGGGAAAAGACAGCATATTGGTGCTATCTAGTGGTACACAGAAGGAATCAAGGAAGATAAAAAATAAATCTGATTATGGGTGAAAATTCTTTGACCCATGCACTCAGGGAGACTTTGAAATCCTAGAACATAAAAGATTGACATGGGATAAAAAGATAAAAGAAAACAGAATGGACTGGTAGACAAATTAATGACTCTTATGATTTGATGGCTAATGTAATTTTCAGCTTGAAAAGTGCATATATATTTTTTTTTCTCTCGTTGTTCTTCTAACTTTTACAGAAATATTTTAGCCCAGGGGTCCTCAAATTAAACTCAGGTTGTAATGACAGCATTGCTAGGAGGGATTAGTGTTCTGACTGCTGTCAGGAAGTGCTGAATATGTTTTCTGTGTACTTCTTTCTTGAATGAACAAAACTAAGATGAGATTTCAGTTCAATCAGCAGGAGCATCGAGGAGTAGAAAAACAAGAAATGAAATTTAGTATTAAGAGAGAAAAAGATCTTCATCTTGTCTGCCAGCAATTGTGGATTATATGTAATACCAAATTGTTCCACAATTTTATTGGACCAATGTGTCCACAATTTTAACAGTGGTACTGTTACTGTACTCCAAAATAATCTGCCAGCACAGGAATGACCACATAGGATCAGATCAAGAATCTGTGTTGACCAATACCAGCCTCCAGCAGTGGTAGTATAAGGATGACAAAAGTGACAAAAGACACATAGGAAGACTAAAAACTTCTATGCAACTACATTTTTAACCCTATGCCTTCAGAGGACACTGAACAGATGTGGTTTCTCTCTGTTTAATAACCTCTGAGGATTTATATTCTGGATACTTGTTCAGCCTCTTCTTGAACTTGTTTAGCAATGACTTTCACTGCCTGTACCAAATGACTCCATTTATTTCTGCACTGCACACAGCTTCATTTGATGGTGTTGGCTCTTGTGTCAGAAGAGATGGTGATTCCTATTCATGTCTCCAGGCTATTCATGTCATAATCCATCCTTAGGTTGTTCGTGTTTCTTTTAGTTAAGGTGTGCAGAGCAACACATAGTAATCAAAAGTTGCATGAATCAGGGATACAGGTAATTGCACAACTGTCTCTTTTGCTCTCCATTATTTTCCTAATACTACCTAACATATTGCTTTTTTGTTGTTGTTTTCGTTTGGGTTTATTTTAGGGTTTTTTAACTACTGCTGAAGATAAAGGTAATGATCACACTGAACTATCTATTGTAACTCCAAGGGTTTGGTCCTGTAGGATGTCAATTCGGAATTCACCATGACTAGATGACCTATAAAGATCCCTTCCAGCCCCAACTCTTCTCTGATTCTATGGTTTAGACATTTGTATTCATTCTGTATTCAATTCTTCATGGTAGCTGTTACATAAATAGTCTGTGCTAACTAGTCACAGAGTAACTACATCATAAATTTACAGAGCAAGCTCAGATCAGTCATGCTCAATGCCAAACTGTTTAGTTCCAATATACTATAAGAATTCACAGTCAATAGAAATTGTTTTTATTTGATAAATAGCAAGCCAGCTTCCAGCTTTCTATTTAAATTTGCCTAGAGGAAAAAAAGACCAGATCCTCAGCTTGTACAAAATGGTGCAACTAAGCTGTCTTATCCTCTGGGTCCTTTTTGAGCACCTTTTTTTTCATGCCTGCCTTGTGCCCCTCTGGAGGTGTTGCTTCTTTCTCCATTATCAAGACTCCCTGGTCCTTTAGGATCACCTTCATGGAAGCTGGTTTTTTTCCATGTCCCACTTCCACACAGATTATCACACATCTGTAGATTAATCCAGATTTTTCTTGTATGACTGACTCAGTCCACATGCTGCAGAATCACAGGCATGAATCAATAGCAGTGCCCTCTCCTGCTTTATAAATATGAATGAATCCTGGAGCATTATTTTGAGTCAGATAACTACACTCAGCTGGAGTCTTAGGAAGACGGAAGAAAGGAGGGGCGAACATGCTTGGTTTCATGTATTTATGAAATAGTTAACCTGTTTCATGCATTCATCAGTTTTGCATACTAATTCCTTTGTTTATCTTTCAAGGCAGTGTCATAAAATTAGGAGTGATGATTGCCCTTAGTGATCCCAATCCAAACTCTAGAAGTCATCTTTATATAGGAAGGTTTTAATGGCAAGTCCTGCCTGCCAATCCATTAAGATATATGCTTGAAATTTATTTTTGTATTTCCATTTTAATTCTGAAGAGCAAGTGTCTGTTTTCATTTCAAAGAGAATTCCAGCACCCTTTGTTTAGCAAGAATAGCATTGGTTTTACCTTTAAGAATTTTGCAGTGTCAGTGCTCGCACTATTTCTGTGTTTATTCTGACAGTGATGTTGGTCATTTTAGGTACAGAGCCATCGTTAAACCCTTGGATCTGCAAACTTCAGACGCGCTCCTGAAGACCTGCTGTAAAGCTGGCTGTGTTTGGATTGTCTCCATGATATTTGCTATCCCAGAGGCTGTTTTTTCAGATTTGTATTCTTTCAGCAATCCTGAGAAAAATGTAACTTTTGAGGCATGTGCCCCCTATCCTGTATCTGAGAAGATTCTGCAGGAAGCTCACTCTCTGGTTTGCTTCTTAGTGTTCTATATTGTGCCCTTAGCTGTCATTTCTGTCTACTACTTTCTTATCGCCAGAACTTTATATAAAAGTACATCCAACATGCCAGCAGAAGAACATGGTCATGCCCGTAAGCAGGTAATCTCTGATTGAGCACTAAACTCTCCAGTTTTCCAAAGTCTATTGTGCGGATTAAATCTGAATTCTTGAGTACAAAACTTTACCTGATAAAGGAGTAAAAAGCTCCACAAACTCAGCCCATACCAAATTTGAATCCAAACTCAGCTGTGCACTGAGGCTCGTACTCATGACTCATCACTTGTGAGTGTCCACACTTTCCTAAAGAGAGAGAAGTCTGTCACGCTTTATTGTGACCCTGTAAACTCAGGAGTTAAAACATTGAATTTTAAACACTGGGGCCTCATCCATGTGAGCTGACATATTAATTAATGGTATTTTTAAATCCTAGTCTAGATGACAGTGCCATATGATTTATAATGGAAAGAAAATGTGCTCTGCACTAGGAATATTTTGTTTAAAAACTATGAAATAGATTTATTTCCCTGTTTAGTTCTTCTGATTTGGGGTTTTTGTTTGTTCATTTTCCTTTTACTTTTTCCTTTTTTGGTTTGTCATGCATTTAGACTTTTATACTGCTCTGCAAATCAGCACCAACAACACAAGCACTTTATTAATTGCTATTAATATCAGCTATGCATTACTTTCTTGTAGATTGAATCTCGCAAGAGAGTTGCAAAGACAGTGCTGGTTCTTGTGGCTCTGTTTGCTTTCTGCTGGCTGCCCAACCACATCCTCTACCTGTACCGCTCTTTCACATACCACACTTCTGTCGATGCTTCCACCTTTCATCTGATAGCAACTATTTTTTCCCGCGCCTTGGCCTTCAGCAATTCCTGCGTCAATCCTTTTGCTCTTTATTGGCTGAGTAAAAGTTTCCGGCAACACTTTAAAAAGCAAATCTCATGCTGCAAGGCAGCGTTCTATGTGAAGCCTCACAGTGCTCCCCAGAGCAGTTCTCCTACCAGAGCCCTGTCAGTCACAGGCAGCATGCATGGCTCAGAAATCAGTGTTACACTGCTAACAGATTACAGCATCACGAAAGAAGAGGAAAGTGTTTAGTCCATGTGGGATGAAGAAGGACAGAAACTGAGTCATTGCAATCAAGTCACTGCTACTGGGATCCTGGAAAGAGGTGCCATGGCTTGCCCTGTCTGTGAAAGTGTGTCCATCAGGAGTTCCTCATTTTTCAAAATAAAGAATAAAGAAATCAAACTGTGTGGGAGAAGAAGCTGCAACAGCTGAACTTTCCAGCATAAGCTCAAAGGGATTGCTCATGTTCCCAGGCATGAACACAGATTCCTGGCTGGAATTCCTGGACAGGGCAGGAGAGGACTTAGGAGAGTTTGGTGCAAGAATTGGCTGTAAGGATGGCTTTGTTCTTGGCAACTTGCTCTTTGAGTCGTGACTGAGAGCTCCCTCTGACAACTACTTGCATCTACAGCAAGCAAGCAAAGCCACTTGGTCATAACATGATCAACCAGGCACATTTTTTGTTCATTTATTTTCTTGTGCTGAATGTTAAAAATGGGTAAAGACATGAGAAAGAATATTAAAATGAAAGAAGGCTAAGGTTTGTAGCACCATGAAGTAAAACAAGAAAAGGCATTATGGGCCAGATCCACAGCGGCTGTTGCTCTGTCAGCAACTTAGAAATTCTGGATATGAACTGACTGCTTTGTAGTGAGATGGATGTTCCTAAGGAAGCCAAGGGAATGGGCAAGTGATCATCTCTCTGAGAAAGCTATAATCACCTTTAACCACACTTGTAAAATTATTTGTGATATATGAGTAAAACATCTCGATAGTGCAGAGTTCTTTATCATTACAGTGATTTAATACCAAGAAATTGGTGTGAATCTCTATCAAGAGTTCTAGTTGGAATTTATGGTGCACTTCTGAAGTGCTCGAACATCCCCTCCTGCCTTACTTTATATCCCAAAGTGGTCTGGAGTGCACAGCCTGAATTTCTCTCATATGGAACTGTGTGTCCAATCCACCGAACCAGACTAGAGTGAGTTTGAAGTGAAAATGCACAGTGCGGAGAGTCAGACTGACCCTTTACCTGCACAGATCCACTCCTGCTGTAGTGTATGTGGCTGTATTTAAGTGGTCTACACACATTCAAGCACACTGGGAGAGTTAGATTTTTCTACTATACTAATTTTCTATTCTTCGAGTTGTATCCCTTTTTAATATTAGGATAGGCTGTCTTAATGCCATAGGCCTTCTAATCGCAAATCCACTGATTCTTTGACTGGGCTTCCAGAGGAAAATCAGGACAGCCTGTCCATGCTCAGCAGCACTGCTGGCAGGGACTGCCTTCCCATCAGGAAGTACAGGAGGCAAGTCTTCCTATCCCATGTTACAAAATAGTTGAGTGACGCTTATTTTTATGAATTTTATGTTCACTGAACTAAAATTTTGTTCTGTGGAAGCCGGTAACAGAAAACACAATATATTTTCCATTGTTTAAACTAAGGGACTTCTATTCCAAAAAAGAATTTGTGCGTTGAAGTATAGAACAGAAGATGCAATATATGAATTAAAAGAATTCTGTCAGTCACAGAAGCTTCAGTTTTAACTAACCCTTGAAGGTATAGCCCCACTTCAACTGCACAGAGCCCCTTAGCAACAGATGGCTGGAAATCCATCCACTCATGCACCATTATCTAAGTTGATTATAAGATGAGAAAATGTATTTACAGACTCTCTCTGTTGCCTGCTCTAATCAGAAAAATAAAACCAAACTATAAATCCCAGGGGCATTGCAATACAACCTCTGTTGTCATCGTAAACCAGTTAATGACAGACTAGTTTAATCCAATCAGACCCGGCCTTGTTTTACTACAATCCTCATGTTACAAGCTGCAAGGCTTGTAACAAGCACAGATTTTCAAATGGATTCCTCCTTTTTTTGTACCAATTGTATACCAGGATAGGATCACTGAAATAAATGGAAATCCAATAGCACAGAAATACAATTTATGGTGCAGCAGACTCCAGAGACCTTATTTTACTCTCTTTGTCTCCATGTAACACAATGCTTGGTAGAAGGCTATGTACAAATACAAGAAACATGTTGCACTGCTATTTTCTTCTCTCCTTCCTTCATGGAGCTGCAGGGTGAGACTGAAATAAGTAGATAAGCCTACACACCTATGAACCTACATTTATCTTCCTGAATCTTGCTATAGGGAATTCTAAACAAAAGAAATATCCACCAGCATTACCATTCCTTACATCATTCTTTATCCTAGCTTAGTAACGCCTTCGGGAAACAGATCTCCTACGTACTTCTGGACTCCACAATTTGTCAGAGACCAAATTTCCCACTGCAAAATCTTTGGCAACACCTCACAGTAGCCCTTAAAACCCAGTTTCCTAATTCCAATTTTCTTCCTTCGCATGCAGCTACTTTTTGATTGTGTAACTACTCCTCTAACTGGATTGTCTATCTACTGCTAATATATCCGGCTACAAAACTGATGGTTTTGCTATATTCTGCACATGTTCTGGTTAAAGACTGGCAATATTTCAAGCCACAATTTAATCATTCTGTGTACTTTATGCTTTGATAATTCTGTACTTTCAAATCTTCATGTCATGATGTATTGGAGTGATATATGGGTCAACATATATTTTTATCTAACCAATCTGATATTATTAATTCCATTTACTCCCCAGACTATCATTATCCATAAAAAGTCTCCGCATTACCATAAGTGAATTTAGGGGAAAAGGGTTGTTTCCTTTGCAATCTTTTCTCAGTGTTCCAAAAACAGGTTCTTTCACCCCAAAGTAATACAAGTGTAATCCTATAAGAGCATATGGGAATACCACCTATTTACATAAATATTGAGTGCTATCTAGCAAATAAATGGGATGAATAATTAGGGGTTCACTATTTATGTCCACAGTGTAAGAACAGGTAGAGAAAAAGGCACCAAGAACTGAAAGTCAGACTCCCTCAAAGGTCGTGTCCATATGGAGTCATACTGAGAAAGTAAATAAAATTTCTAGGGTTTACTTTTTTTATAGTTTGCTTCATGAATGAGATGTACACATTTCATGTTCACATTAGCAACAGTTTTAATATCAGTACTTAGTTAATCCCCCCCAAAATCCACAAAAATTAAGAAACCTATGTCAAAGCACTGCTTAAGTGCGAGTGACTGGGATATAAAAGTTAGTTACACAATTACAGCCATTTTAAAGCTCACGCTCCTGTTCCCACAGAAATTGTTTTGTTTTATTTTACATGGGCTTCCTGTTGACACTCCTGTGTTTCTGCTGAGAATATTACAATTAAAGAATAACCCAAAGCAACACACAGCTACAGCACTTACACATTTCAATCAGTTTTACTTAAAAATGCAATATGCGCTTCAGTCTACATTTAGTTGTTGCCTCTGCCACAGATGGTCCCCTCAGTGCAAGGTGAACTGTGAGGTGGAATTTCCACGCATAGAACAGGATATTGAATTTTTAGTATATCTGTATTGGTTCTGTAATTTTTCCCGCCATGAAGGCTCCTCATCACTCTCAGTAATCTGTGTAATAGCTACAGGCTCCAGACCCCTGAAAAGCTCAAAGAAGAGTAGCCTATCTGTACTTAGTCACTAGTTACTGCCTTGATTTAACATAACAAAGCAGCTCAAGAAAAGAGTGTTTACCTAATTAAGGATTAGCCAGCAAATTGCTGGTTCCCCTCTTAAAGGGAGCAAAACACTTCAAGAAAACCAATGTATCTGTATTTTTAGTAAGTGGTACCTCTAGAACAACATTCAGGTGGTATCTGTAGAACATCAATCAGTTCTGATGAGCCAAAATTGCCTTGAATCACACAGACACAGATACAGAATCATCATGCTAATACCTCCTTTCAATATTTGCTTTGAGAAATTTTGCCAGGATTTAAAACACCATTTCTTGAAAGCTTGGACTGATTCGAACTGTGGAACTCTTGAGCTCTTTGCACCCTCCTCAGAAGACGCAGCTTGCAGCAGCAGCGCTTGTGCAGCC
Organism: Drymodes brunneopygia; assembly: GCA_013400955.1. Lineage (NCBI taxonomy): Eukaryota > Metazoa > Chordata > Aves > Passeriformes > Petroicidae > Drymodes > Drymodes brunneopygia. The sequence continues at coordinate 29,949 of VZTZ01009406.1, forward strand.
ATGATCTGTATCATTTCAAGGGTGAGATTGAGAGGAAAGTTGTCTCGACCCCGCAAAATGATGAGTTTCCAGCTGAGTCGGCTCCCTGGGCTGTTCACTGTGTCTTTACCGAGGAGGAGGGAACAGATGGCAGTGACGCCATGGGAGGCTGCGCCGCAGCAGCTGCAGTCACACATTCTGTTACGCGAAGGAAGCGGGGGGGCTCGAGGCAGTTCGTCCTCATAACTACATCAAAGGGTGCAGAGCAGATTTACTGTGCATTAACCCTGCTGCACACAAGCATTCTCTCACTCCCATTGGACTGAGAATAAATTTGGATTTCCTGCTCCCCAGGACTGTCCCAGTACCTCGCTGCAGGTAGATCTGCACAGTAGGGAAAGCTGTGCAGACCTCACTGCAATCACTTGGGTAATAAACATTAAAAGCCCTGTGTTATAAATGCATATTATAATGTTGGCTTTTCGCAAATAATGAATGCTTTGTGTGTGGAAGTGGTTTTTGTTATAGAAATATAATAACTTTTAAATGCTTTAATGCTTTTTGTTTTAGCTTAAATGTAGTGGCAAATGTAGTTGTGTTAAAAGTACCTGGCTTAAGATAATTAAACCTCCTGCTTAGTTGGATACGCATGGGTGTAACAGGCTCCTGCCCCAGCACATCTCTATCAGACAATAACCGTTTACCGAACATCTCTATCAGGCAATAACCGTTTACTGGACATCCCTATCAACAACCGTCTGCTGGACACCAATGAATAAAAGAAGATATTAAAATCTCCAAAAAAAACTACGCATGCTCTAAAAAGGCGGACCCAAAGAGGAACCATACTAACAAATACCTAAAAAATATAAAATAGTTTAAAAAAAAGTTTAAATATGCATACCTGTCTATGACTATGCAACAAGCTAATGCAATAAGAAAAGTATAAAAAGAGAGTCTTTTCTTCACGTCAGGGGTGCTCTTGGCTTCGTGCCAAGGGTTCCCAGCATCACCTAAACGTTGTAACCCTTTTACCCTATACCCTGTCCCTTATTGTCTTCCTATTAAACCTTTAAATTTTAACAGGAGACTAAACCTCATTTTTAACACCTGCAAAAATAAAACAAGCAGTTTAAGACTTAAATTGTATTTCTCTTACAAAGTTTAAGGCTATCATTATCTGATTTCTAAACATATACTCAACTCTAAATTTTATAAGCAAGCACAGTTTATGTCAAGCCCCTCGTGCTCCACTCCAAAATCCAGTAACTGCTTGAAAGTGTAGACAAATGTCCCATAGGCTGTAAGTTTATAAGTCATCACAAAGCAATCTTTGGACAACTACCGTAATAGTCCTGCCAAGAGAAAATTCTTGAAGCATCAAAGATGTCATTAACTGGGCTGGATGTTCTTTGCGCAACAGCCAAAGGTTAGTAGAACTCTATATTTATATCCTCAGTAATTTTGTCTGACAGCCTGGTGCCCAGACAGAGAGCTGAGATTTGTCTCTCCCTGAAGACCTTCACAATCACGTCTTTGATTTTATTATCATTCCATTCTGTATATTTGTTCCTGGTATACTAGTTTCCAGAAAACTTCTGTTTATAATTTTTATTTTTGAGTGGAAATTGCCCCTGGCAACCAGCCGCGGCCAGCTTTGCTGGGGCTGTCTAGGTTTGTAACGTTTGTTTTCCTTTATAACATGTACACTGATACACGAATTTTTATAGCTCTAGGTTAAAGTTTGCAAAAGAAAACATGAAGAGTGTGCTGCTTCATCCTATAAATAGAAATACTTTAAAATACATTAGCAACTAGAATTCGGTTTTGATGTAATGCTGTCTGGGCTACACAGTAAAAACCAACAGATGGCACTCGATGAAGGACTTTTAAAAGAACTGAGAGAAAATTGTATTTAAAATATTTACGTATACACAGACAGAGTACTAATTGCGGACTTCATTAATGCAAAAGTAATTGAGTGTCTTGAAGCCAACCTTCATCCCACTTATACGACATATCAACCCTTTCCTAAGGGAACACAACTGCTGGACACCCTCAGCCAAGAAAGCAGAGAGAAGCAATGGGATTTCTTGACATTCAGAGCGCCATTTCAATCTCACTTGTCTGGTTTTGGTTCTATCTTTTAGGACATGAGTACACTTCCAGTGCCACACGGCAGCCAGCCCTGCACAGCACCACTGGCAGCAAGCCGCTTCACTGTCCAGCGTTGTCGTAGGCGCAATAGGGAAAAGCACTTGCAGCAAGGAGGAATTTCTGTGCCCCAAACTTTTCTGTATTATGTAAGTAAAGCTGCAGTAGTCCCCATGCAAAGCTAATCAAGGTACAGCTTCTCGCCCAAGCAGGCCTAGTCTGGTGCGCCAGGGGCAGCTGCCCTCATGTAGAGCCCCTGCCTGAGGTGAAACAGCGCCGCAGCCTGAGGGTGAAAGGAAAACAAAAAAAAAACGGCAAGCGAACAAGCAGCAGGGCCGCTGTGGCGACCGCCTCTCTCCCACGGCGGATCCAGTGACCTCAGGGCCCACCCAGAGGGAAACCGTGCCCCGCCCCCGCCCCAGGAAAGGNTGGGGGTGTTTCCGGTGTTGTGCTCGTGCCGGGGCCCGGGGCGGTCACGGTGGCCGCGTGAGGTGCGGAGGTGTCCGCTCCCGCTCCCGCCACCGAGAGGGGCGAGGCGGGGCGGGCGTGCGTGCGTCAGGCGGCAGCGGCGGAAGGAGCGCAGGTGCCCGAGGCCCGTTGAACGGGACGAGATGAGTGGCGCGGACGGAAACGAGGAGTTCTACCGGCAGCTGCAGCTACAGCAGCAGTACGAGGCCAAGCCAGCCGAGGGCGAAGGCGAGAGCGAGTCCGACCCCTTTACCTACGTGGACCCGGCGGACGGGGCTGCCTACGAGTGGGACCTGGAGAAGAAGGCCTGGTTCCCCAAGGTGGGTACGGGGGAGCCCCGAGGAGCGGGGAGAAGGAGGAGTAATTGATGCCGGATCTCGTCGGTACGGAGGTGTCCGCATTCAGCTACAACGTGTCTGCTGTGAGGTCTCAGCAGCACCAAAACACACCTTTTTACAGGCAAAACCATGGTGTCGTCTCCGTCTTTGACCGGCTGCGCTGTTGGGAGGAGCTGAGCTTTGGCTGTTCGCCTTGGCGGAGAATCTGTAGAGTTGCTTGGGCCTGGGATGAGGTCACGGTTATATTTGTGAATGCTGATCGGAAGTGCCTGGGATGTGTTTAGGCCTCTGTCACAGTCGCTGTGGAGATCTCTTTGTGGGCAGTGTAGAAATGAATTAGTATGTTACGAGGTCTAGATGAAAAAAAAGAGTAGTATTATATCTCTTTTATTGTTATCTGAAAATGATGTCAAATAAGAGATGTGTTGTTCCATCTCCTTCAGTCTTAGAAATGCACTTGAACAGTAAGTCTGTTTGTCTTAGTGGCATTCCACAGCATGGAAATACGTTACAGTTTCTAATTTTTTAAAAATTTATTAAATATTTTAGGTATAAAATGATCTCGCTGGTTCTTCAAGGGGAAATACGTTGAGCCAATCTACTGATCTGCAAGTGAGATAGTAGTTTTGTTATATAGCAACGAACAAGGGCAATTACTTAATTTAATATTAAGGCATTTTATGGCATCTGTTTGATGGATGTAATGTGCCAGTTTTAGCTTCAGTGACTGTGAATTCACTGCAATTCAGAGAATCTGAGTGAGAGTGAAGCCTGTAGTGCCAAGTTTGAATGTGTGTAAACCTAGGAAGGTGTCTGTGGAGCAGATGGCTTATGGTGGGGTAAAATCCAGACTCACAAAGTAGAGCAGTAGAGAAGTGAGAATTTGTGGCTCCCTGTGGGGTACTATATCCAGTAAGCACAGTTCTTCCTGTTTTACTCCCATTTCTTCCCCTGCTTCTCACCTCTCTTTTGAAATGCCTTTGTCTTTCCTAAGTGCTTTTCTTGTCTGCTGTGTATTGGAGAGGCGATAACATTAAGGGTTGGAGAGGTCAAATAGGAGCAGCAAAGTTTATTAGTAAATATGATGTGTAGTAGAAGTTGGTGACCTATCCATGACCCATAGTGCTGCACATAGATTCTTTACACACCTGGATGTCATAGTGTTTTTCAGGTTACTTCTTTTGGCTGATGATTATTAACAGAATGTTTTATCCAGATAAACTGAGATAAAACTGTTGTAACCAGAAGCTGTACTTCTTTCTCCATGAACAGTAATGAAATTTTTACTCTCTGTTTCTTGCCGAGAGAGGAAAATATTCTGATGGGTCTAAGTAATTGTTATCTACAGACTGGGATTGCACTGCTGCTCTGCTTTGAAAATACAGTGTCTTCTGAACTTCCACGAAAGCATATTTCAAAGCAGTGCAAAAAATGAATGATATTATCTGCCAGCGTTCCCCAGGAAAATTTGGAGACAAATATTTAATAGAAGCAATTGTAACCTCGTTTATTATTTGATTGTTTTTATTTCAATGGTGCTATATTGATGAATACCAGATTTTTTAGTGCTTCACAGACATAGCACAAAATAACATGTGGAATTCATCTGCTGCTTGCATCACTTGCTGTAAAAATACAGATGCTGGCTGTCATCTGCAAGCACAGAGTATCTCTTCTTCATTTGGTTAATCTATTCCTTTCCATTTCAGTGGGACCAGCAGTTAATTACACACTCACATATCCTATAGTATTGTGTTTCTTTTCCTATAAGCTTGATCACCCCAAACTGCATGACTGTGTGGGTGTGCAGGTAGGACTGATCTCTGTGATGTTCTCCACCAGAATTGGTTTGAAGTCCCCAGTAAGTAGTTCTGTGACTACTTGTTTCTTATGCTGTCATGGTATTACAGAAGCTCTAATAAAAGACTTTATACGTGTATAAACTGCTCTGTGCTTGCAAAAAGACATTTTAAGGTGAAGTAGTGGTAATGGTTATATGGTAAGATGATAGCATTTTATGCCAAAAACGTCTTTGTTACTGAGTGGCAAAATTTGATAGTTCATGGTAGGTAATTTGCTAAGAATAAATACAGATTTAAACAGAATGCAGTTGCCCTGGAAGCTGAAAAATAATCCTGCTGCAGGAAGGTGGCTGGTTGTTGCAGGTTTAATCACTAGTTTACCAGTAGGTTCTCTGATGAAAATTAATAATGCTGTTCACCAGTAAGTATAGAAGCTTCTTAATTCTCTGGATCTCATCAACTGTGACACTAAGGATTTGCTAAGATGACATGTTAATGAACCTGATTAGAGCAGAGAGTCTTCACTAAATGTGTTGTACTTTTTCTTTCTTGTGATGCTGTGTTATGTCATACCTGTAAGAGCAGCCATTTACATTCTTTATTGAGGTGTGTGGTAAATCTTGTTTAACCTAGGAGCTATGTAAAGCTAACCTTTAAAGTTTTGGGGCTCCATGGCATCTTGCATTATTCCTGACACACCTGTTACTGTCAATTTTGCATTTCTGATTTGTCATAATGAAATTCTGGAGTTGAAATATCAAGCTTCAAATCACTACGGAATATAAGAGATTACATTTTCATCATTGACACTTGAAATTCCTCTCTTACAATAGCTTAATGGCATTAAGTTTTGTTCCCTTTTGAATACAGATGAAGCAAGTGCAGCACGGGTCAGAGTCAGATAAAATTTTCAAAGGTTAAGGCTCAATTTTGAGAAAAAAAATTTCTGAGTGTGTAACTTCAGAAAACACTTCATAATACAGGGATGCTCACAAAAGCAGCTATGATGTATCTCTTTGCATGTGATTGCTAGTAGCTAGAAGTACTGGATGTAATTGGTGTTTTTTTTTTCTTTTTTACTTTGACCTATAAAACATAGGCATTGGCCAATCTTATATTTTATCCAAATATAGTCTCTTTTTGCAAAAGAGCAAGCTAATCCTTTATCTGTTCGTCGACTATAAAGTAAAGCCTATTGCCTTAGAATCAATGTGTTAAAACTTAACATCTTAACATCTCTGGTTAAGTGCAATATTTACTGCCTGTCAACACAAATATATGTCATCTCTGGAAATGATTCCATGAAAAGGCAGATGCCTGCAAATGTCAGTCATTCATCATCCATGGATAAGTTGTTGGCTTACCATCGGTATCACTTTATCTCTTCACCACAGCCAGGAGCACTTGGTTTCTGTCCTTCAGGCAGATCCAATTCACATGGAAAGCAGAAAACTTTGTTTGAAAAATGGCAGAACTTGAGAAATGCTTGTGTAGAAACTGCATATGCTGTATGGAATTTGTGTCTTGGTCTACTTCAGGTAATGCCTGAACTGATTGCTCTTGTTGTGCGTATGGCTTTGCAAAGATCACTTAAAAATTTTAAAATATTGTTATTTTCTGCGTTGCGAGGTTAGAAAATTACCATCACCTAACTAACGTTAAAATACAAACCTGAATTTGTAGTTCTTTGCAATTTTATATTAATTTTCCTAATTTCTTATCAGATAACAGAAGATTTCCTGGCAACCTATCATGCCAACTATGGCTTCCATGCAGATGAGATAGATACTTCATCTGCTTCTGGTACAGTCACTGAAAGTAAGCAACCAGTAAGTTCTAAGACATCAGAAACACAGCCATCAGCAAATGAGACAGGACGAAAACAAACAGATCCAAAACAAAAATCAGAAAAAAGGAAGCTAGAGCCAGGTAAGTGGCCAAGCACTTTCCTCTGTGTAGGCTGTGACGTGTATTGTGCCGAGGGGGGAAACTGGCAGTTGATTGTTGTTATCTGGTACAGCAAAGATAAGGTTGTGCTGGAAATTTCCAGAATGGTTCTAAAGTTGTATGGTGCTTCATAGATATCCTCCTGAATCTGTATACAAGGGGAGAAAAAGTAAATTAAGGCACGTTCAGATCTTCTCTGAGAGCAAGCAAAAATTCTTATAAATCTGATGGAATATAAACGTGTATGCTCCCATGTTTAATGTATTGCCATAACTGAATTAAACTCTTGTGTTTAGGGTGGTTTCATGTTGAAGAAGACAGAAACACAAATGTTTATGTGACAGGTAAGTAATAGTGTTTATTTAACTAATTGGAGCTAAAGTTGGTTAAAGAGACTCATATATGTCTCTAATATTATCTATTCAGTCTGTCACTTGCAAGCTACGTAATGTTATGATCCTGACTGTGTAATGTCTTTGTGGCCTTTAAATTGCAGATGTGGGAAAGAAGTAGAATGGACGTATTCCACGCTTTTGTCTGTTAAATGGGGTATTCTGTGAGCTGTGTCAGCCAAGTCACTAATTTATTCTTTTACAAGAAAAACAATTTCTGCAGGCTTTTAAGAGATAGGATAATGACAAGTTTATGATGAGACAGTGGATCAACTATACGCATCACTTAATCTGTAATTCTCATTTGCTCTAATAAATAATTACTAGGTGAGAAGGAGGAAACAGTAAAAATGGTTGGGAACAGAGTGAGAAAGTAATGTGAAAGCTCAAATGAAATTATCTGTGCACTTATGGTGTTTTTCCACCTCATTTGGATGATGGGGTGCCATCTCTAGATGCATATACTTAGGTACACTTGTGAGCAGTCACAGGAGCGCGCTTTACTTGCATTTTCAAAAATCTTAATGCAGGCCAAACTAGCATGGGACATCCACATAATTGTCTCATCCATTTTTGTTTTTCTTATCCTCAATTCAGAATTCAAATGTTAAATCTCTATACTTTATCGAATACTCTTGTTATTGAATTTGTGTGTGAGCTGAAGAAAACAGTTGTCTGTTTATAGGTTGTGTTCTTAAGGGGTTTTTTTTTGTCTCTGACACCTAGAGGTGCAGTGGAACTTGAAACTTGGGCCGAAGAGTTACATTTGCAGAGGCCTATGTGTCCGCTGCAGTGTTGATGAGGTGTGTGACAATAAGTCTCTAGGTGTGCATATTAGGGAGCACAGAGATCTTTCTGTACATTACACCTATTACAAAGTACAAGGATTTTCAAAATACTGGTATGAAGTAGTGCTTAGAAGGTAATGCCCAAGGGTACTGATTTCTTGCAGTGAGTGTAAAATGTTGTCCTTCATTTTGATATCTTTTGTTTAAAGAAACACTATGGTAAGATTTGCTCTAATGAGTTTTTTTTAAAAATAGACCAAGCCTTCTGTTTGAATTTATTTTGCAGGTTTACCTCCAGACATTACAAAAGATGAATTTGTACAAGTCATGTCAAAATGTGGTATCATAATGCGAGATCCTCAGACAGAAGAACACAAGATCAAACTGTACAAAGATAAGGAAGGAAATCTTAAAGGAGATGGTCTCTGTTGTTATCTGAAGGTCAGTAGTGCACTGAAATCCAGTTTTCCTTCTTGTTAAAGGCACATATAGCCATTTTTTCAGAATTGCGTTCAGAAGATTCTTGAAAATCTAAAGCACAATTTGGAATATAGGAGTCTGTTTTAAAGATTTACTTCAGAAATGCCCACTTAACTCATTTGTTTCCTCTTATTCAACCTCACCTTCTGCCTGGAAATGGCTGAACATGTCTTTCCATGCTCCTGTCTTGGGTGCCAGAGATTATGGGTGGAAATGGGGGGCTCCTCACCATTTACTTTGAAAATATGCCGCTGTGTAACCAAGAATACAGAAATAATGAGTCAGGAAGGAACATACCGTAGTCCTATATTTACAGCATTTAGTTGAGAACTGGTTTGATTCAGAACTGTGCTTTCATTCTTTATTAAGCTATAAAAGTTTAGGCTGCAGTACTATTTCCTTAAGTGTTTCACTTGTGAATCATTTGGAAAGTTGGTGATTGCAAGTGCAGCCTGCTTTAGTTCTGCAAGAATCACCAGGCAGTACTAAAATGGCTTGTAGTCTGTGCTATTTTTGTTATTGTAGTAGTTAGGGCTGTGAAGTGCACAAGTATAAATACAGTCTTCACTCTAAAGGACTTTTAGGAAAACATTAAAAATTACTTAAGAGTCTCAACATCGGCTGTTTTTGGAAAAGTGATGCAAGTTTTATAGGAAATGAGTCCCTTGAAATCTTTTTATTCTTGCCTTTAAATTCATCAACTTGCTTGGATATTGTAGTTTAGGGTCTGTGACATATTTGAATGACATACATGCTTTTGGAAGTATTAATCAGCTCCAATAGGAGTGAAGAAATACTGGGTTTTGCTCAAGGAAACGTTGCTAGCTGTTTGTCCGAAGATGGCATTATGGTTTTCAGTGACAGGGACTTGATTCTTAGTGCAGTAATGACATGTTATTGGAATACAATTTGACTTCTCCATGTGCTTTAAAGTTTGTGCTGTGTTTTATCTTCAAATAGAGAGAATCAGTTCAACTTGCTTTGAGGCTTCTGGATGAAGCAGAAATCCGAGGCTATAAATTGCATGTGGAAGTTGCAAAGTTCCAACTGAAGGGGGAGTATGATGCAAGCAAAAAGAAGAAGAAATGTAAAGACTACAAAAAGAAGTTGTCACAACAGCAGAAGTTTGTATTTTTTATTTCAGTAGAATGTTGCTTGAATTCTAAGTGCTGTTAGTAAAGAAGTGCTTTCTTTCAAATTCAGTGCTAAGTTTTGCAAAAGTTAAAGTCTTTTCTGACAGTGCAATAGCTTAAATATTGCATGTTTGAAGGGGATGAACTCCTAGATTAAGTGTTGATATAATGAACTTCTTTGTGATTCACACATTAAAACAATACATAGGGAGCAACGGTGCCTTCAGATGTAGAAGAAAATATTACAACTCTGGGGAAATAAAAGACTCTCTTCCTCTTCAGTGGATAAGAGCATGCAAGTCCTGTCACATCTGGGCTTACTGTTGGAAGGTCATAACACTCTGTCTGTTCCCATGTATTTAGTCCCATACTGCAGTAGTTGCAAAGGGCAAGAAATGCTGTCTGCCGCAGGAGCAAATACTAAAGTATCTCTGTAGACTGCCCCAGACATCTCTCTTTGCTATAAAATATACTGGATTTTGAGTTGTATCTTAATTCATTGCTTTTGTCACCTACAAATTGTTTTTCTGCCTTTTGGAACCAAGAAGATTTAGATTAAAGAAGAATTAACTTTTAGTATTTTTGACATTTTAATGAAAGCAACTTTCCACTAAACACTGTAAATAGTAATGCAGAAATATTTTCCCATAGTTAAAGGGAGCAAAGGCTACTTGATGTCTTATCAGTTAAAGCCAGAAATAGCTTGAAATTTGTCTGCCCCAAAGATACGCTGGCAGTTTCACTGTAAGAAGTGTCCAGTGTGTAGGCAGGTGTATGAAAATTATGAAATTGCATTTGAAAGCAATTTGAGTGAATAAAAGGACTGTGTTCCTTGTGATTTGAAGAGCATAATTTACTGGTAAAACTACTCTCATTGGAAATCCAAGTTTCTTCAGCTAAAGTAGCAGGTAGAAGAAAAAAACTCAAGATTCTCTCTTCCCCGCCCCCTCCCCGTATGACCTTGAGATTTCAAAGTGTAAGTAAACTTGTGGGGGTTTTTGTAATAGGATACGAAGCAGGCGTTTCTATGAGAAGTAAGGTTTGCTGTGGGAAGCCAAAGTCCTAGGACAGATGTGCTGGGTTAATGTGACTAGTTTGTGTTAGGGGCTCTACACTGGGGAACAAAATACATCTAATGTAATGCCTGTGTAAGAGTCAAGGTGTTTGTGCATGTTCTTTAAAATAAAAGCAGTTAGATTTTACCAAGGGGGATAGTGGATCTCATTTTTTACAGAATAAGTTAGGAAAAAATGGTAAAATACTGACATTCTAATTGTGCTTGAAAATAGCTTAATCTGAGTTGATATTAGGAAGGAATTAATACTTCATAAATATTTTCTCAGTGTTCTAAAAAATACTTTACTTTGAAAAATTGCTTATATTCCCTTTATGAGCCTTTAAGTACCTTGAAACCTCAAATACTTTTTAGCAGTAGTAAACCTAGGTAATTACAGTGTTTTTTAGAAGAATAACTTAACTCTGTTTAAAAATATATGTTAATATATTGCAAGAAATGCCAAATTAATGATTTTTTTTCAACAAATACTTGTAGAAACTGAAGAGAGACGCAACAATATCTTCTTACTGTTGCTTCATTTCATTAGACAGCTGGATTGGAGGCCGGAGAAGAAAGATGGGGCAACTCGAATGCGGCATGAACGCATCGTTATTATCAGGAATATGTTTCACCCCAAGGACTTTGAAGTAGGAAGATGCTTTTTGCCTCTGTAGAATTTGCTGTTAAAAGTTAATATTGTCTGAACTTTCTGCCCTACAAATTGTAGCAAAATTTTAAGCAAATGAAAACAAAATTAAACTTGCTCTTTGGGAAGGGCGTTCTCCTGTGGCAAACATCTGCTTTAAATTCATTCATCTCTCTCCAAAAGCAAGAAAAAACTGTATTTTTCAAATCAGAGTTTTTCACTGTCTGCAAAACATGTATATTTGACAATATGCCTTTCTGGGATGGAAACATGAGTAAACAACAGTAATGGAGAAATGAGCACAAAATAGCTTTATTAACAAATAGTATTTATTAAATTCAAATAAGAGCTATCTGCCACCTCTCAGGTCGCTTTGATAATGCAGCATAACAGCACTTAATTTAGGGACTTTTAACACATTGACAGATGTGTACCACTGGTGATGGAGCAAAAATAAAGCTGAAAGAAATGAGTGCTTGTGTTTAATTAAAGCTGTGTAATTGCTTTGTAGGAGGATCCTTTAGTGCTAAATGAGATAAGAGAAGATCTGCGGACAGAGTGTGAAAAGTTTGGTCAAGTAAAGAAGGTTCTCATATTTGATGTAGGTATTTTTATATGTGGTATTGGCAGAAGTGATGTAATGTGCAAAGGTGCAAAACATTTAGCCTGCTTTAAATATGGGTGGAGTATTTATTTGGGTGTCTTTACTTCATGGAAACTTGACTTAATCTTTCAGTACTTTAAAACATTCGGAACTTAATGTCTAAGCATCTGTCTACTTCGGCCTGTGTAAAGGCAAACTAATTCTTCCCAGGAGCTTGGATGCATGTTACAAGTTTGAAAGTGTATGGATACATTATTTGCAGCTAAGCTAGCTGAAATATTTTTTGTGTTCTGTGTGCCAGTAGAACAACACAGAAACTTGAAAACTGAACTTTTCAAACATGATTATATATGATCAGAATGGAGCTATATCTTGATTGATTTTATAGGACAATCTAAAGGGTATTGGAATGAATACATTAGATTATTATTAAATGCAAGTTGCCTGTCCTTACAGAGGCACCCTGATGGCATTGCTTCTGTGTCATTTAAAGAAGCAACAGAAGCTGATCTGTGCAAGCTGACTCTAAATGGAAGGTGGTTTGGTGGCCGTCAGCTCAGTGCTGAAACGTGGGATGGTGTAACAGATTATCAGGTAGCCTTTCATGGTTCTGTTTTATCAAATATGTCTTCCAAACAGTAAATCTTGAATTCTAAGAGTGCTTGGCATTCCTGTCCCCATACCCTTCTCCTGCCTATCCCTGCATTATCTTGCTTCTCTTTAAAAGCTGTAGAATAATAAAATAATTCTCTATTATTCAACTTAGCAAAAAATTAGAGGACCTGTTTGAGTACTGAAAGTGTCAACTTAGAGAATTAGCCACTGGATGTACAGATCATTAGTTCACAGTCAGCATTGAGATATTTCTGTAATATAAATATTTCTTTAATTTTATCTGCGTAAATACTCCTTTTGGCAAGTATGACTGTAATGATGTGTATAAATGCTTCTTTAACAGGTGGAGGAGACTGCAAGAGAAAGGGAAGAAAGGCTCAAGGTGTGGGAGTCATTTTTAGGGGATCCTGATGCAAAGGAGCAGCAAACTACATCTGATTCAGCATCAAGTAGTGTTAAACTGCCCGAGGAGAAACAACCTCCAGAGGTCAATGACACACCTAAGGAGGATAAGCATGATGAAGCTCGTAAGAGGGAGAATAATGGTGAGGGTATTAATGAAGATGGAGCTCCATCCACAGACAGCAGCCTTGCAGGCAGTGATGGTGAAGCTGATACGTAACATCTTTAATGCTTTATAAAAGCATGATTTTTAGGGTGATGTTTGAGTGTATCCCTTTCTTCAGGGCGACTGCAGACAATATTCTTATGAATATAGGCATATTAGAATGTCATCAACTGTGCTTTGAAGTTTTCATTAAAAGCAGTATTTAATGAGGTTGTAAAAGTTTATATTAATTGGCCATTCAGGTAAAGTAACTCAAGTTGCCAAGAACGTGGTAAAACTCATCAGGCTTCTTTTGTTCTAACTATGCTTGTCAGTGTTTCATCATGTGAGTGTGAAATATGTTCTAACCCTTATGTTTATGTAACTATATGTAACTTAAGTAATGCAAAGCTTTTACAAGATCTGTGGATTGTACTGTTAATTTTCCTGTAGCCCTTGGAACTCAGTATTTCAATAATTTGTGTCCTGGTCTGTTGGATCATTTTATGGAACAGGTGCTGTGATCCATATAGGCTGAATGCATTGGATGTGTTGCTATGTACTAGGTGGCAGATGATGAGTAGTATCGGGTCACAGGTTTAAAGAAAGTGGCAGACAGTGTTGCTATACCAACCCTAAGGCAAACTGAGTGAAGAGAGGTTATTAAATCACAGCATTCAGCAAATTATTTTTTCCTTCCCCTGTGTAGATCTTCTGTTGATGTTGTATAGAGGCTGGAATTATGTCAAGGAGACTAGAAATGCATGAACACACGTATTCTAGGGCCATAATAACAGTGGTCTTACTCTCTCATGGTCTGTATGCAGTAGGTGTCAAAACAAGCTTTTGATTTTTGTGGTAGCTTTATTAGTTCTTGCTTTTATATTAGAGTAAGGGTTTTTTGTTAACTTTGTTAGCATGATGAATGTGAGTTCTCCTCAGCATTTTAGTTTAGCGCTGTGTGCTCTTCACAGTGGGGAGGATCTTCCATATTTCATAAAACACAATGCTTTTGGCAGCTCAAACTGCAGTTTGTTGTGCAGAAGTTAGAATACTTTTAAATATGCTTTCAAATAATGCTCTTATATGGGAAAAGCAAATGCTAGTCCTCTTCAAAATATTTCCAAAAGCAAGGACTTAGAAGATATTCTAACTTTAGGTATCTTAATAAGTGGCAGGCTTTCAAAAATAACTGGGAGGAACTGTTTTGGGCATAGTCATTCTTAATTTAGAATTCCACTATTTTGATAAGTAAGGATAGAAAAACATGGATTTAGGCACCGAACAATTGAAAATTCTTGTTCATAGGGATGTTTACCAGTACGCATTTGCAAGGAGGATCCTTTGAGTTTTTTGTAATTCACTTTGGATTGCAAGAAACTATGGATGCTAATTCTTGTGTTTCCATCATGAGGTAATCAGAATATTCTGAAAATGTTGTTTTCAAGCCTTGTGCTCTGAGATTACCGTACCGATTTTTTTTTCCTGAAGTCTGTATGGTTCTCCAAGTTTATTTTGTTGAGGTTTTTTTTATATATCGTCAATATGTGTGGGTGGCTATGCCAACCAGAGCATCTGAGTTTTCCCTTGCCATTGTGGTTACAAGTTACATCTTACTGTGACAAAAATAGCTGTCATATTTGAATTCAGGGCTTAAAAGTGTGGGGGCTCATAATGCGCTGATATGACAAATTACCCATTTTGAGTTGCATTAAAAAAAGAGATGTAGCTCTTGTCAGCTAAAATAAGTCCATTTTCTCATCTTTCCAAGTGTGTGGATTGTGTGTTTCAGCAAAGCAGGTGTTTGAAGAATTCAGGGAATCTGTAACACTGCCTGGTTAGTAGCTGCACGTAGTGGTACATTCAGATACATTTCTGGGTTGTGTTAGTTCTGCCTTAATTATTTTTATTGCTAAGAAGCACCACAGACCTTTGACAGCTGGAAGTGTTTGCATATGAGGAGTGTAGTTTAGTGTGGTGAGTATTGCTTTCAGTGCTCCTTTTTTTCTTCCAGCTTCTAGACTCCCAGCTTTAGATCTCTTACTCTTGTGTTCTGTTTGTTTGTTTTTAAGGGAGCCCAGCTGTCTAACACTACACGGTTAAATCACTTGTTTTACAGTGGAATTACGACTGATATAGGGAAACTTATGGAAATATATATAAAACTTGTAAAGGTCTATGAAGCCTTATTGTGGTATCAGATATGGAAAACAAGGTTAATGTTAGTGTTTGAAATAAGACTTTGAAAAATAAGGAATTGTTGTATGTGTAGTAAACCTTCCTCTCTCCAGTTGATGTGCAAATTTGACTGGCTTGCTGCAGAAGTACAATGTGCTCTCAGTCCTTTGACCTTCACCTTTAGACTTCACACTAAAGTAGAGCACCAAGAAAAAGAGACCAAATGCTTTCCTGGCTTTCCTATTAACTAGGATTTCTTAAAAAATAAAAGCTCTTCTTCCATGCAAATATGTTGTTCTCAATTGTGGCATTATACTCAAACTGGTGTTTTCCTTTTGTCTACCTCCATTTTCCCCAGTAAAATGTAAAAATATATTTTCATAGACTATTCATTGAGTTTTTGAGGCATTTAGTAGTCCAGAGAGGTTAATGTGGCTGTGACTCTTCTCAGCAGCTTTTCATTAAAACCAAATTCTTTAGGTGTTTTCCTTTTTGAAATTATTTATGAAATTATTTTGAATTTATGAAATTTTTATAATTCAGTCTGAACAGAAATCAAACACTTTCACAGAAATTAAAATTGCTGTTTTGAAGTATGACTATGAAATTCTAATAGTATAGAACAGTAATGTTTAATAAGACATTTTAACAAATCTGAACACGCTGAGTTGCTTTTTAAACTTACTTATTTTTCTTACTGATCAGCAGCATATATAAATTGGTAAGAAATTAAAACCCTAAAGGAATTTTCACTTTATTTGTTCTTTAATTAGAAGTGTTTTCTAATTACTTTTTTTGCTCATTAGAACTGACAAAAGCAACCTTTTTGCTCAGTTTCTAAGATTTTTTTAGATCCCATTCCAGTGTTCCAGTATACTGCATGTTCCTCCATCCCTGTGCTTTTGGTGAGAGGTTCATTTTAAGAGAATCTGTCTCCTTTCCTCTGTATATGATGAAAACAATAACTACAAGCAGGCTGAAATCCTCTGTATATAATGAAAAAATAACTAGCAGCAGGCTGAAGCAATTTGTGGATAATTAGTTTTGCTCAGTTTTGAACTAAAGAAATAGCTGTTTCTACCAGTTCTTAGTGTAACAAAATTGATGTGAAGCCACTTAAACATAATATGACAGCGTATTAACTGATCCTTCAGCATAATTTGGCAGAATTGCTTTCTGAATCATCCAAAATAATTGCTTAGCTTCAGGATAAATTGGTAGTTTGCTTTAAATCAAATGCTGTTCAGTGGTTTGCTGGGAAGGAATTTTTATGGAGTTACAGGTATTCACCAGAGATGACGTGGCTTGAAGAGCACAGTTAAGGCAGACACATGGAAACAAAAAGACTCAAAAGGTTTTTTAGAAGGTTTTCTCTTTTTTCGCAGGTTCTTGAATGTTCACATACAGGTGTAAAGAGAGAATTAGTTTCATTTTGCATCAAAATGTTTATCTGTTTCTCCTGCTGACTTTTTAAAATTTTTTAATTGAATTTCAGTCCCTTGTACAGCTTAGGTTTTGTGTAAGGATTGCAATTCACTTAAAATCTTTAGTGTGTTAAATGCAGTGCATTTTAGCTAAAACATGTCCTAGACATTATTCAGTTAAGGTTAACCTATTAACAAGTACAGATAATTAGCTTAATCACTTAAGAAAACTTGAAGGTGTTGGATGCTTCATAGAAACCCAAACTTGCCTTTCATCAATACTCATGCCCTGAATTCTTGAACCTAAACCAAACCAAATTTGGAAAAAAAAAATTACATTCCTCTGGATTTTAATTAGATTTTAAATTCTTATTTTTATTTCTGCATTTGAGAAGAAAACATACTGCAGTATGGTAAATGAATTCTGTGAGTTGTGTATTTGTGTTGATTTGACTTGTGTGTGTTGTAGTGCTCATTATAGCTTGACATCTTGCTGTCAAGATACTCTGAAAGTTCTGTAAAATATTTATAGAATCATGAAACCTTTTGCAGCAAACTGATTTTTTGCTCATCTGTAATATGAAAGTATATTGTTAGATTAAACTTTTCAGTAAGTAGACTTGGAATTTTTTCTGACAGGTGATTTTCTTTCAATAAATTAATAATTTTCATTTATCCTTTAGAAAGGCAACATTACAAAGCAAATGGTATTTGAATATCTATACTTGTGACAGCATCTGAGAATACCCTTTGTCTTCAATTTGTTTCTTAAAGGGGTTGTGTTTTATACTACCTTTTTAATAAACAAACTCATGAACAAAACAAGTCTTCGCTGATTAGTTTTAAGATAACATATTTGTCTTTTTTCCTCTCAGTAAAAGATACCATAGCATTTGTGGCACAGGGGCTTCAGTTTATAAACCACATGTGTTAACATGCCAGAGCTTCCAGCTGGGCCCAGTAGACATGTTACTGGAACTGTAAGTGGGATATGGTATTTGTTCCCTGTTTATGGGTTTGGTGTCAGCCTCCTTCCTGGCTTGGGGTGTTAATGGACCTGCATGGAGAGAAAAGGAGCAGGAGGGATCGCTGCAGACACCGTGGTTAAAATTGAGATTGTGAAGATGTTTTTAATAAGGACAAGTAGAACTTTAATTTTTATTCTCAAAGGTTTTTGAGATTTTTTTTTTTCTTCAAAGCTTAGACACTTTGCTTCAAAAATACTGGAAATCAGTCAATTCCTGTACTGAAGAATAGGGATTATAATCCCATTTTACCCTATAGTTCTTTCTACGAAACTGATGCCATCTTAACCTGAGGAGAGCTTTAACTACCAGCATGAGAGGAAGAACTCAAATAAGGTCTTGAGAAGCTTTAGCAGAGGAAATCTCTGCCATATGAGACAGTTTAGAAAAGGGGGTCAGAGAAAGAGAGCGATAGAGTTGTTGAGGGCTCTTGCCTTGCTGGTGGGCTGGAATCCAGTGTGTCTCGCAATGAAAATGTGTTTACGCAAAGTGTGTCAATAAAAGACTAAGCACAGTCACGGGAACTCTCCCAGCCTGGTAGTTAAGTTGTTCTGGGAAGGGCAGAGGGCGGATTCATATGTATTTAGGCAGAGGGAATTGGATTGTGCTCTCCGGCTTTCTGGGTGAGTAAACAAACTCCTAAGCTACTCTATAAAAGACATAATGTCACCAGTTTGGTGACTAGTTCCCCAATGTGTTTTTTCCAGCTGAGACTGGCAAGTTTGACCCTGTTTCAGCATTTCTGGAATGGTTGCAATTTGCTAATTCTGGTAAACTTGCTACAAAAAAACCCCAAACTCTTTCCTGCTACAAGCCCTTACAAAACAAGAATTATTTTTCTTTTCCGTATAGTTACTAAAACAGATCCAGCAAAGAAAAGTGAGAAAATGTATTATTTTTCAGGTCATCTTTTTCTCGTAAGTGTTTGTAGTTATCAACTTAATAGTGAATATTCTGTAACATGACATAGGAAAAGTCCTTTATCATCCTGGGCAAGTTTGGTTCTCTGCCATACCTTGTTTATCATCTTACTCCAAGCTTTTCCAAAGTCCACAGTGTCTTCTTTATTGTGTACACATTGTCATGAAAAAAAACCAACAAACCTAAACCTACTTACAATCCTATTTTCCTCATTCCTGAAACCTCCAACCTGGTTGACTTGTTGGAGTGCATTTCATGCATTCTTAGCAGATAGGCTGAAGGAAACGCCTTGTTCCACGCAGCTGGAGGCTAGAAAGTGTGGGGAGTTCATGAACGTGGCTTGTCTTCTGCTGCAGTCGCTGCAGTGCGCTCAGAGCTGGCCGGGCCCAGGAAAGATCCTGACCTGCTGGACACAACATGAGTGTCCCACATCTGGAAAACCTGACTGGTGTGACACTGCTGCTGACAGAGAGTTAAGGTAGGAGAATTCACTGACTTCCTCAAATGTTCCCTTATTTGAGGGATAACTTGATGAGAGGGAATGCTTGCTTTTTAAATTGTGGCTTAATACTTGGAAGGTGGGAATTTTTTTGTTTTGAAAACTGGTTTGAGCTACATGAAATCAAGAATGAAGAGTTCCCTGTTGGGTGCTCCGGTGACGGGAAATCAATACTACTGGCAAAGGTGGGGAATGTGAAAAGCATTGTAAAGTATTAGCTCTTGCAGAGTACTGTCAACAGCCAGCACTCTTAAGCCTGTGTTGACCATGGGTCCTCGTCCACCTGAAGGAGAAATAACTTGGATAAATACTTGCACTGTTTTGCCATTCTGAGAGTAGTGTGATGTGAGCTGAGTCCATTTCATCCTGAGCTCCACTTCTACCGTGTTCTGACAATGGTTTGTGGCAGACACAAGTTGGAAGGATTTCTGCCTTTTGCAGACTTTGTGCTGGATGATGGAATAATAGCAAGTTCAGGTGATGAAGACTACAGTGCTCCAAATTCAGGTCCTCTCTCCTGGGACATTAGAATCCTTATGTCTGTATGATCACTGAGAGGACTGAGATGTAACATAGGTTGTACCCAGCCTTCTTTTGGCTACTTGTTGGAAAGCACAAGACATTTTTAAGGGAAATGGTGGGGAAAAAAGAGATAGATGACCTTTTATTCTTTTAAATATATTATTTTTCCAGCAATATGACTGATCACAATCACACAAGCTGCTGCACACAAATAAGCGATGCTAAAGGAGTCCAGAATTAATGTCAGGACCAGTTAAGCATGTTAAATAAAGTGGTACAAAGACACAATGGCTTGTACTGAGTGAAGAGCAGGAAAAGTGATCCTCTGGGCCAGTGCTAATGCTTTCTAAATTGTATGTTGATGTGTAGTGCTGGAGCAGAGTAGGAAGAGCTGCTTTGCTTCTTGCTGTCGAGCTGACTCTTCGTCCTTTCTCAGGCCATCTGGTTGCTCATGTCATTGCCAAGCTTTCACACCTTGGGTTGGAATTTTCAATGGCAAGTGTCAGCCCCCAGCTGATCCAACCGTGAAGTTCCTTAACCCGAACAGCAGGATGCTTTCTAAAACAAGACTGGGAAAAACCAGTGTCTCTTCCTGTGCTCAAAGTCCTTCCAATTGTGTGGCTGGGTTGTGCTAATTCCTGCTTCCCCTCATGGGTCTTGGGAAGGTACCTGTAAATTGGGAGGAAGTGTTTTTCATTTAAGTTTTCCATGTCTGGGAAAGCTGGATCAGTTTTAAAGCTGTGAAAGATTGTCTTCTGAGTCAGATGACTGTTAGAGCATGACCTTGCAGTCCTGTTCCTGCTGCTGTGTTTAGGTCAATCTAGGAGGATGGGGCAAAGCAAGAGAAATCCTAAGACAAGGACTAAGGAGCTCTTGAATTTGGACATGAGTTGGCAGTTGGTGACAGGAGATTAGGGCTGGCTAAGCAAGTAACTATGAAGCAGGGAGAACTGAACAGAGCACGTGGTGGTGGGAGATGGAGGTAACAAGCAAAACTAGACATGGAAGCAAATAATAAACATGGACAAGAAGTTTGTAGGTGAAGGTTTAAGCATTAAAATGGGAATAGATTATGACTTGACGACCTTAATCCTCATATTTCTTAATATCTGGATACTCGTTTTGCAGCCTGAACAGTTTTTTCTCATGTGTAAGAAAATTTTGAGAAACCATTAGAAGGCAGTCTTCACAGGCACCTCAGAGTATCCTGTGAGACACAGATGAGTGCAATGTTTATTGGGAAGCTTCTGAGGACTGGGGGATGTATGAGTTGGAAAGAAATCAGATACTAGGTTAAGCAGTGCTGTGTATTGCAGGGATGGAAACACATACCTAAGGATTCATGAGGTTTTATGTGGAATGACTGGATATTGGCCAAACGTTGCCCTAATCTCCGAAAAATAACAGCCTTCCTTTTGCTACCAAGATAAATCAATTATGCTGTGCAGTGTCATGAGCTGACAACGAGACTGGAAAATTGAATAGAAATAGCAGGCACTTCACCTCCATTTTTAGCCTGAACCTTGCTAAATATGATTTTGATTAGAGCAGGGCTTGTGAGCTCTGGCTGGGAACTTGTTCCCTTGTGGTCAGAAACTGTACAAATGCATGAAAATGATGCTTCTCCAGGGCAAGCAGTGACATTCCTTGTCCTACTCCTGCTGACTTCCTGCAAACTATTTTAGTGTAGTTCCTGCCTTAAACCTGTAAATTCTGGTCAACCCACAATGTGTGTTTTAGCAGTCTGGCTCCAAAGTTTTAAGCAGCTGGCAGATCCACCATGTTCCTAGGTAGATTGTTTCAAACAAGTAAAGGTTATTTCTTTTGTTGGTTTTCTTTTGGGTTTTTTTGTTTGTTTTTTTACTTGAATTTGCCATGATTTGAATTTCAAGTAATTTAATCTAAATGTCTTTTTCTAGCAGGTGAAGCAACTAATTACTCTTAGAAATCTTTTTGTTTGGGGGATCTGTGCTGACAGTGATCAAGGTACTTCAGACTTTACCTTATCTATTTTCAGCTCTAATGTAGTATAGTGGGGATTGGGGTTTTTGTTGGTCTTGTTTTGTTTGTTTTGTTTTTTTTTTTCACTCTGTCATTATGTTTTTTGAACAACACAAAAACCTAAATTGGACAAAGTATTTTGATAAGTTCACCCTGAACTTCATTCAGGGGTAGTGCCACCTCTGAATTATTTTTTCAAGTGTTTCAATTCTTCCAGCACAGTTCTATCCTGAGGGCACATTTGTACAGTACTAGGTCCTAAGCCCAGACTTATAAAGTCAGGGTGAAAAATGACAGCTGGTAGATAGATGTGCCCATTCTGCCCAAGTATTTAATTTTATACATATCTAATAAGGAAATCAGTAAAGAAGAGGTAATGCATGGAAAAAGCAGAAACACAGAGAATCTAATCCTACTAGTAAGTGTTTTTCTGGCCCCTACCATTTTTTGGAGGAAGCTGAGCTTACCCCATTCACTGGGCACTTGAAGTTGAATATTGTCTCTTTGACCTGTCTGGTTTGTTTGGTTTAGGTTTTTTTGGTTTGTTTGGTTTGTTGGGGTTTTTTTGTTTTTTTTTTCAGGGACTGTCAGTCATTGAAAATGGAGGAAACAAGGAAGCTCTCTCCAAAGCCAAGTAAAAGCAAAGAGCCTGTGAAAACAGAATGGGGATCTCAGAGCGTGGTGTTCACCTATTTCCAAGGGGACATTAACAGCATGGTAGATGAACATTTTTCTAGAGCTCTCAGCAATACCAGGAACCCCCAAGACCTGAGCACAAAGCACAAGGGTGAGACAGTTGTCCTGAAAAACAGTGAGCTCCTTTCCATATGTGAGCCTGGTGTTAGATGGGGGTGACTGGCTTTCATTAAGGAGTTTAAGATACATTGAGCTTAAATTTGAAATTGTGCGCAAACAGAAAGCAAGAAAATCATACTTGTAAAGCCCTAGGTTATGTAGCTGGGACTTCGTGGGTAAATCCCTGTAACTGCTGGAGTGATTCCCAAGCTTTCCATGGGCCTGTTGGCAGGACTAGGTCATCATTTTCCATCCAAGTGTCCCCACTGGACACAATAAGTGCATTATGACTTAAGTTGTCATCTTCACAAAAATGTATTTGTCTAAGCTTGCAGCTGTCAGAAACCTGCCTAAGTTGGTGGTTGTGTAGTACACATTTAATATTTAGTAGAAACATTGATGGTGGTGGTTTAATCTGCTTTTAGTATGAATTTGTGGTTGATTTTTAAGATAAGCAACACTGAAATGATTATATATTTCTGTAAAAATGAATATGCCATTTGGTAGCATTCCCTTAGAAGTCCACTGGAATTTGCCTTGGGGAAAAAAGTAAGAATTGATGAGACTTCAGATGCCTTTTTTCTCTTTTTAAGTAGACAGTATGTCTCCCCATCTGTGGAATTTCTCTTCACATTGCTACAAACCATATCCATCATCTTCTTCAACAAACATGGCAAATTCTGCTCTGAATTTTTCTGCTGCTGGTGTGGTAGGCCAGTGCCAGCCATCATCTCTGCAGAGTCGTCCAGCTCAACCTGCAGATTTATGGCCCTTCCCTCCAATTGGAACTCCCAGTGTCACCAGTTCAGTGTATCCTCACAACCTCCCTGACCTGCATGCGACCGATGAGCCGATCTCTGACAGGAAATACAGTTCTCTTCTTGGCCTTCTGCAACAGGAAAGGTGCTTAACATCCATGCAAGAATGCACCATGAAGCAACACTCAAGTTCTGCTTGTATGACTGGACCTGCGAGGTTACAAAATATGAGTCAAAGTTCAGCTCCTGGGGGAGGTAAGAAAGTACTTACTATCACTTTATCCTTTGATGGCATCTGATGTAAAGTGACAGAATAATACAGTCTGTTCCTAAGTTTCTCAAGCTGGATACTAGTTCAGGCAACTCATAGAAGTCTTTTACAGTAGATAACCCTGATATGTACTGTGGTACTTGGGATTAATTAGTCATATAGTATGGGTTCATAAAAAAATGTGCATTGCCTACTCACACAATATTTTACCTTCTGGCTTACATTAGGGAGACATCTTAAGTGACTATAAGCATTATTCATAGTGCTATCACGATCTCTAATACCCATGGGTATTAGGTGTGATGTGTACCAGATGCTCTCTCATTGGGACCAGAAAGGGGTGGCCAGGAAAGATCCCTGAGCAGCCTCTCTCACTGTGCAGGCTGTTAATTATGTTCTGAATACAGCATGGGAAACTGCAGCCCTTACCAGCATGGTCAGGGATTTTTCTCCCTCCCAGTCTCTGTCTGTAGCTGGAATGATGAGGGTGCAGGGACTGGTGGACCAGCCTTGCCTTGTCTCCTGACTAAGAGCTCCCTACCATGAGGCACTGCTGCCCCACCTGCCAAAGGCGACGTCGACTCCCTGCAGATTTCCCAGTGCTAATGCAATTCACACAGTGACGATTGTTGCTTGTTTATTATCCACAATTACTAGGAGTCCAAATCCTAGGTACTACCAGCGCACAGCAGAAAGATGCCTGAAGTTCATTTATGTCCCCACAGTGTTTAGATCTGCTGGATAAAATTGCTCTCTTGTGAGTAATTCTGCCTTTGAGAAGCTCTCTGGGGTCAGGCTTCCCGGCCAAAGTGCTGACGCCTGTTGGGGTACATCTGCATTGCTGTTCCTGGGCGTTCCCTAGTCAGGCAGCTTGACGCTGGTCTCCAAGAAAAAGGGTTGTGAAATTGTTTAGGGAATCTGCTGGAAAAATAAAGTGCATCCTACCTGGTGCTTCTAAACAAAAAAGATCAGGCATGTGAAGAAGGAATCCTGAGACTTAGGTTTTGAAAAATAAGCAGCTGTGGAATACCTCCTGGTTACCCAGTTTCGAAACTGCATCAGCAGGAATTTGGCAGACTGTGGGCTAAAGACTGCCTGCATATACAAACAGGAGTTTACCTACAGTTCCTCTTTTGAGAATACAACACAGCTATGTTGTTATGAGGATCCTGACTGTAGGTGTTTTGCTAACTTATTATTGCTAGAATGCCTAATGCATGCCTGTGTCTGTTCACGGTATAGGGAGAGTGTCTATGTCTTGAAATGGAATGCAAACTTTCTGCTTATGGTATGTGAGCAGAGGTTTTGTGTATGTGTTGCATAGGCACTCACCCTAGACTTCATGTAGCTAGTGAATGAGAGTTTAATTGCTTTAAAGACATTGTCTGAACTGGGATCTCGTTTAAGAAGAAGGTAAGGTGCCCTCTTCCCCCAAGGGGGCAATGTGAGCCTACTGAGGCTTGGGAGCCCCTGGAACTGACTCCTTCAGAAAAAGAGGTATTTCATGAAATTAGTCTTGTGTTGAAAACAGGGAAGCATCACTAAAAACAGTGGACCTTTTTTCCCAAAATTCAGAAAGAAAATGAGTGAGGAAAAAATTGAAAAGAAAATTAAACACTTCAGTACTGCCCAGCCATTACCAATTAAAGCCTTTTCTTTCAGTATGTATACAGGGGCTTTCTCAATATTTGGGAGCCTCTAACTAAACACCACACATGTAACACCATCCTTTTGATTATCAAACAACCCAACAAGGATCGATAAGAAATCGTTCATCATCATAGTCCATTGTCCATCATGGCAAATCCCTAGGATGCGTGCATTTAGTTTGGCTGTAGGAGTCCTTGTTTCCTGGCTCTATCTGTTAAATATACTTCTCCTTGCTCTGTGTCATGTTTAAGAACAGCTGATATTTATATTTATGGAAGTGTATGTTGCTGTGCCAGACAGCACAGAACTCCTCAGCACCTGTACTGTAGGCTGGGCTGCAAAAGCACAAGGTTTCTTTAGTTTTTTTTACTGTCTATGTTTAGCTCAGTGCTGGATCTCTGCTCATCCCCAGTATTTTTAATTTTTTTTTTTAAGTGAGGAAAGCAAGCTCTTACCAAGGCTCAGAAAATCCCAGTGTAAGCCATGCCACTGCAGGTGAGTAAAGAAGCCAGCAGGTTTGGGGCAAATCAGACAGCAGCCTTGCTTATGCACGTAGAATTAAAGATGCTTCCTTGTTTGCTTCCAGACTGTGTTTCAAAAGCTTATTTTTCTCCCAGATAGAACTACCACCTCCCATAACTACATTAACAAAAAAGAAGAAAAACATTGCATTATATTAAAATGAGATACATGATTTTTTTTTTTTAACCCCATCTACCTTAGTTTTTGTGCTTATACCATCAGGCTGCCATTTCACAATGCCTGTTTTGCACTTGCTGTTTGAGTCGCAGATCCCAAAAAGATAGAACAGACCTTGATTTGCACCTCAAGCACGCATGTGGTAGCACTGCTGCAGTTTGCACAACAAACCCCAGCAAACCCATCATACTGCTGGGTGAGTTGTTCTGAGAAAAGCATTCAGGCTTCCATATTTTTATTAGTCTCTTGATACTGGTCATACCCTCTGTTGTTTCTTTGATGTGCAATGTATTGGGGATACTTTGAATGGGTCATTCTGGTTATTCTAGTAAGGGTTCTTTTGCACCAGACCCAAAGGTGCAATTTTGTTTGCACAACATCTTAAGATATTGCAAGGACTGTGCTGTTTGACTGTCCTGATGCTGCTTTGTCTTTCAGGTATTCAGATTCATGAAAGAAGACGAGATTTGTACTTCTAACAACTGAATGTTTCTACTTTGTTCTGAAAGAGGAAATTATTTCTGTGAATTTTTGTTATTTGTAACTGTGAATCAAGAAGAAATGAACTTGCAGCTATCCTGTGTTTTTTCTCTCAGCTGGAAGAATATATGTACTATTTGCTGTTTGGAGAATGACAAAATAACCCTCTTCTATATAGTAAATAATTTCTAATGTTTGTGGCATTAACCTGACAGTATGTTTGTTGTGGTGATATACTGTCTATTTAAGGCTTTTCATGTAACCCTCTTGAAAGAGCTCCTGCACTTTATAATCTTTCTGTGTTTATTAATTTGCCACCTCCTGATAAGAAGCACAATTCTTATCAATGCAGCTGATAACCCGTAAGTGCAGGGATGCAGTTAGCATAAATTCAATACTGCAGCTTCTTAGTTTGATTTGATATCTCCATATTGTTTAAAATAATCTTAGGCCACTAGCAAAAGACTTCAACCACAGTCCAGCAAAGCACATTATTGTATTTATGTTTTGAAAGTGCAGCAATTTGTAATTATACTTGCAGTTCCCAGGGATACTCTTCAGAAGTTATATAATATGCTTATGCCTGAAGGCTCTGTTTTGTGCTCTCACTAATGTATAATCATCCTCTAGAAAGTGGTGAATTCACAGTGGCTCTGAGAGGAAACCTAGATTCTCATTGGATGCAATTAATATGACAGTCAGCAAAAAGCTGCAGGTAGGAGTATTCTATTTTCCCAGCCTCTCTGCTGGTGTAAAAGGTTCTTTTCTAAATAAACTCTGTGGGTTTATTTTTTCCTTCTCCATTGGTTATACCTTAATATAATATAATGGAGCATGATTAGCTTTTTCTGACAGCTCTATGCAGTTGCTTAGGGCAATTTGACCTCTGAGATTGCAGAGCTTGTGATTTTATAGAACAAATAGTGAGCTGCTGTGTTGCACCAGCTCTCTCTGCTGCCACTGCTCCAGTTATAACACCTTGTGTAATTTTATAAATAATGAGTTTAGCACCATCAGGTGTTTATGGTACTAATTTATGAACTGAGATTTTTAAAAGAATTTTTTTTTATTTTTCAAGTTTGCTCTAGCAGTTACATGTTCTACATCAATCTGAGATCACAAGGGGAACTGTTTTAACTAAACGAATAAAAGATACACCAACATACTCTCTCCCTATAGATGAGTACTGAAAAAAAGTCCACTCCTTTTTAATATTTCTACAAAAATTCCTTTCTTCTCTTTTAAGAATACTTCTCCAAGTGGTTTTCTTTTGTTATCCCAGATCACTTAATTCCCTGATTTTTATGGCTACATGGTAATACAATCAGACTTCCTCTATGGGCTAAAGCAAAGATTTCCCACCTGTACTCTGTACATCTGTCTCACTGGGATGTCCTATAATTCTAGTGAATTGCTTCAAAATACTGATTTTTTTTTTTCTCCTTCTTCCATTCCTTCCAAAGGAAAATGCTTATGTAATTTCTCTGCAAGATCTCAGAAAACAGTCTATTTAAATGCTCTTAAATGCAGTGCTTCCTTAAACAATTTCTTTCTGGGCATGTTACAACTCAGAATATTCAGGATGACTTATAAAGCCCTTGGTTCTGGTGAATCAGCTAAGTAGGGTTGGACAGTGCTGGAGGGGAAAGCCCTTGTTTTTAAATATTTGTCCCTTATTGCAAGAGCATGAGGTATCAATGCTCTGCCTTGACAGGGTAATGCTGTGAGCCATTGCTGCAAGATTTGTGTCTGCATTGTCCAGCTGTCTGGCAGACCTGGGGAAAGGGAACAACTGTCCAAGTAGCCCAAAGGTCCCTGGACTCCTTGCCAGTGAAGGCTCCACACCGGGCACACAGGTGCTTGCTCTCTTCCCTGGCTTTTAGAGGAATGAGGATGGAACAGAGGGCTGTGGCACAGAGGCTCTGCTACTCTGGCGTTTTGTCTTACACCACCACAGCACCGTGCACCAGAGTGTGCCCGGGTTTATGTCGTCTTGCTGCTCTTCTGCAATAAACATAGCTAACCCATCACTACAATTTGCCCTTAGTGATTTAGTATAATAGAGTTTTGAACATTTCACAGCAGTTCTCTACATCAGGTACCCTTTTCTTTATACATGAATAGACTAAAATAATATAGATACACATATATGCTCCTCTAGAATATTGTTTGTCCAGAGTGGAGTGTTTCTTGCTCTCCAGCCCAAGTTCTTGCTGTGTCCCTGCTGTCATCATGCTCCAGTGACTGTCTTCATTCGCATTCAGTGCGTACTCTCCTTGTTGGCAAGGATTTGGCAGCCAGGACACTGCATCCAGCAGCTGTCATCTGGTACTTCTCACAGTTATTTTCGGTCCCTCCTCTGAATGCAGCAACCCTGGAGGTGGTGGGAGAAGGGATGCTGGATGTTCCCCTTTCAACTGCTTCTGACTCCCAGAATGCTAATGGACCTCTGCCGAGACCATTCCGAAGGATAGACAGGGGCCAGGTGTTACATTCCTGGAAGTGTCCAAAAAGTGTGTGTGGATGCATCTCTTGGGGACGTGGTTTAATGGTGAACACAGTGATGCTGGCTTAATGGTTGGATTTGGTAGGTATTTCCAACTGTAATGATTTATTGATTTTTTTTTTTAATTTACTCACCCTGTGAGAGACTACTACTTGTCTACTCTAGTCCAGGAATAACTTGCTTGCACAGATGGCTTTTCTCCTGTCTTTTTCTGATGGGCAGATGAGATGTCAACTACATGCTCTATGGGCTCTGGTCAGGAATTAATGCATCTCTGAGATGCTTTAGTCTGAGATTTATGTCAAGCACTGGACATGCCTGCCCTATGTGGAGTATGGGCCTTTTTCTACTCCGCTGCAGGAACTGGTGTGCATTTTTTCCACCAGGTGTGTCCCAGGACACAGACACTTTGCAGGCATCTTGCTCTGACTCCTCACATGAGCTGGCACTGGTCCAGGTCCTCCTCTGATGGTCAGATAAAATTTGTGGGTGGCTGGGAGCAGCGAGCTGGCTTAGCTACTCCACCCTGCTTTAGTTCCTCATTAGTAGTGTTAAAAATAGTCCCAGACTGCTGTGACAAACAAGAGAGACTCTTTTGCTATGAAAGAAAAACCTAAACTGTTATGGGTATAAAAAAACCAAAAACAAACAGGAATGCTCATCCCTTTCATAGAAGGGAGCACAAGCTTTCATTTGCTTTCATTTTTGTTCAGGTGTCAATTAATTTGTCCCATCCGAGGTGAGCAAGGGACACCTCATGTACCCATGTGGCATATAGCCTTTGGTAAACAGTCATCACTTGGATTTTTGACTGTCTTGTGGTTTTTAATCCTCTTTTCTGGCAGGCTTTACCAAGCACAGCAATCCTGGTCCAGGGTAAAAGTGTTGCACACTTTGGTCTGTGTCCTGTTTTCCTGCAGTGTCTGGTTTAAAGCATTGCATGTTTTGGGCTCAGGGCTCTATTCCACTTAGCTGCTGACCCACTGAGAGTTTGGTACTCCTCTGAGCTAGAACATACCATTACACTTGGAGGATTTCAGCAGTAAACTGGTGCAAACTGGTGGTTTTGGTGCCTTGGTATCCGGGAGGGGTTTCAGTATCTCAGGCTGTGTCAGAGGGCTGTGTGTTACTGCTCTGATAATATTGCTGCACAAGAAGCTGCACTGTGGCCACATCCTACAGATCACAGTTTATTTACTGAGGTGGTGCAAAGGTGGCTGAGAGGTGGGCAGGCAGCAGCTGGGCTCTTCAGGACAGCACAGAAGATGTTTTCAGGTGCCCGGAGCCATAATGGTGCTGGCTGAGCTAATGTGAGCCAACACCCCTGCAGTGTTCCCCAAAACAGGGTCCAGCAGGAGTGCCCAGGGTCCCCTGTGAGCCACCAATAGAATCTGACAGCCCAGTGCCAGGAATTCTCTGCTGACTCATGCTGTCCCCCAGCCTGGTTTCTAGGTCAGAAAAGTGGCTACTTCCCTGATCTTCATCCTCACCTCTGTACCCCCATCTCCATACATGCCCCAGCCCAGAATTTGCAAGCTCTGGATTTGTGTCTGACCAGGGACATTTGTGTTTTCCCCATCTCTCTTTCTCCAAAAGGCTACAGTATCAGAATCAGTACAGGCTTATAAAAATACTATCAAGCAGCATTTCATTCTGGAATGCAGCAGTATTATATCTCCTTCTTATGCCCTTTCCACCTGAAACAGAGATAAAATAACAGCTCTTTCCCCACACAGAAAAAGTCTCTATGCTCAGAATTATAAAGCAGTCAATGAGCTCCCAATACTGTGTTTTCCCAGAGCGAGGTATCGCTTTAGATAGATCCCTCTGCCAAACAGAAAAATAAATTGAGTGGATGGAAAGAAACTGAATATACTGAACACCCAAAGGGCATCTCTGGTGACTGAGCACAGTCTGAAATAATCCTATACCAGCTGTCTGTTGAACACTGTCACCCTGAGCCTGGAGAGCAGTGGAGAAGCACCCACACTCCATGGGTTCCATGTGGACTGCCCAAATATCATCAAGTCTCAAGCATGTGCTGAATAAATGATATATAAGAGAAGTTGCCATGAGCAGCTCCCCAGCCAAGGAACAATGTGTGCAGCCTGGGTGCTGTTCTCAACCCACTCCAGGGGAAAACACATCAGCTGATTAAAAATGATGGGCAATAAAGAAAGTCCTCTGGCTGGACTTTTTGATGCATAAAGTTGTTTGGTTTTTCTTTTCTAAGGTAGACCAAGTAGACTCTAAGTAAAACTTCCTGGCTTTAGTCAAGCTGTCACTTAACCAA
The DNA here is from genome assembly GCA_013400955.1 of Drymodes brunneopygia. Taxonomy (NCBI): domain Eukaryota; kingdom Metazoa; phylum Chordata; class Aves; order Passeriformes; family Petroicidae; genus Drymodes; species Drymodes brunneopygia. Next base: position 60,921 of record VZTZ01009406.1, read on the forward strand.
GATATATGAGGTATGTGATACTATCACAGTTCCACCTACCCGACGTTGTTTGTTGGTGCTGGATTTGTGCCACATTTTAAGAAAAGATTAACATGAAAATATTCTTTTTTCCCCCCTTTCCAAAGTTGCACTAATGACTGCTGGATGCAAGTGTGCAAAGAACAGTCAGGTATTATTTTGCTTGCAAATGACAAAGGGACTTTCCTAGAAAAACTGCACTAAGGACTGTGCCACTTGTGGGTGCCCAACAACCGAGTTTGCTGCGTAGCACAAAGGTGAGTGATTTACTCTGAGTAGAAGAGCAGGGACAGGAGAGGCTGGACCTGTTTCCACTCTGCTCCATGCAGGATTTTAGCACCCTCTTGCTGGCATCTACATTTGCAAACAGAGCGTGAAATGATTGCCCAACACCTGCCCTGGATGATTGGGACTGTTTTTCTGGGTTTGTTCAAATATGTAGGACCAGGATCATGGTTGCACCACTGTTTACTGCAAAAAAATTATTACAGAGAATTCAGTTTATTAGACAGATTTAAGGAGTAAGATCCACATGCATCACCTCTAAGGTGGTGTATTGAACAGAGTTGGTCAGCGGGCCTCCTTCCCCCTGGCCTGCCCCAAGCCAGGGCTGAGCTCCTGATAGGGCATGAGTCAGGACAGGGCTGGAGGATGAACTGGGTCTGATGAGGAGGCTTCTTAGTCTGCCCTTCAAAACATGCTGTGGCGGACCTCGTCTCACAGGAACACCCATGGGATGGTGGGACAATGGGAAGATCAGGAGGCAAAGTCACAGTGAAGCTGACAGACATGGGCAGACAGCAAGTCAGGGATGTGCCTCACCCCTGCAAGGCATCCTGGGCAGCATCCTCCTGGCACAGGCACAAGCAAGAACCCTCCTGCCTGCACAGAAACCTGCTGTCTGCCCACAGGCTGTGTAGAAGTATCCCAAAAAGCAGGTGCATTTGTTTGGGGTTTGGTTTTTTTCTTACTTCACAGAAAAACAGACTGAAAATGCTGTTGAGAAAGGACAGTTCATGAAGCAGCTCTGCAATCATCCTGCAGGGTGATGATGCTGCAGCAGGCTGCCAGGCTGCTCTGATTCCAGGCAGTTTTCCCACACTGACAGGCTGCAGGGCACAAAACAACCGTGTAACAGTGACTAATGAGAACGGCTGCCTGTCTCTATGAAGAAGCTTGGGAAGGGAGGGGTTTCAGGGAAATAAGAGCCTTCTCTATTGCTCTTCCTTGGGAAAAATGCTTTCTGCAGTTTTGCAAACTGGGGAGCATGATTTAGCCAGGTTTATACCCCTGTGCAAATCCACCCCCTGGTCTCTCATACACACAGCTGCAGCAGGCACAGAAATCTGCTTTAATGCAGACTGAAAAGCCCAAGATTTCCTGGCCCAGCTGTGCCTTTTATGCTTATGAAGGCAGACACAGGCTCCCTCAGATGCAGCAGAGCATCAGGAACTGCAGCTGCGGCAATCCTGCCCACACCTCTGACTTTGTTTATGTCAATAAGAGCGGGAATGTTGCACATCTCTGTAGGCATGACCAAAAGAAGAAATTAATGTCTCTAGTCCCTCTGGCTCAGTTTGTGCAGTTCTGGGACTGTGTTCATCTATTTTAGCAATCTTGAAAGGAGGGAGAGAAATCAGTAATTAAATCAATACATATGTAAACGAGCATCTGCCACAGAACGAGTTTTCTTCATGTTAAACATGTATTTCTGTTGAGGCATTATTTGTGACATATTCTTTGTATATAAGGGTGTCATTAAATTGGATTTTGGATTGATTTAAGCAGTCAAATGAGTCAAATAATTTTAAGCATTTGCAGGATTTTTTTAAGCTGTTTCATTGGCTCTTGATGCATGTTCTTGAGGCTGTCTTGGCTGACAGCTACTTTGATGATTTCATGATTATTCAGAAGTAGGTTTGGATAAATTTTTCAGGTAATAACCAGTTTTTGAGTTTTCACTGATCAAACGTGGTTGGATGTAAAACTAGGAGCCCTTCTTGCAAGCCTCCATTCAGATCTGGTTCGTTTCTGGACTTCTCTAAGAACCCTTTGGAAGCAATGGCTTCAATCGCTTCAGTCTAGTTCCTTGGTGGCTCTAAAATCAAGTAGCTCTATTTCATTCATCTAGTATACAGGTAAAATACTGAGAGTCTGTAGTCTTTATGGTATGAAAGAAGATACTGTTATTGCCCATGTAGGAAATTAGTCTGCTCTTGCATTTTTCCTGAATGCTCAGTGCTGCTGTGTAACTGAATATGCAGGGATAAATGTGATCCATTATTTTTTGTTTGTTTTCAGAGCTTGGACCTCCCTAAACCTCTCTTCAAAACATTTAATGTGTTCCTAGCTGATCTCTTTGGAAAAATAATAGTATTGGTGATTGTGCAGTCTGTTATCATTCATTCTGCAGTGACACTCCAGGGATTGCTGGGCTTCTGTGTTGTGCTTGGGTGCTGCTGGTGTGTGGGTGGCAGGGTCAGAGGACAAGCATCTTCTCATAACTTGGGAAGTCCAGCTGTGTCAGCATGGCTCAGTCAGGAAGGTTGCTTGATCTCATCCTGTTATATATGTATTTTCTCTGCAACAGGTTTTCACATGTGTGCACAGTCCCCTGTGTCATTGGATCAAGCAAATGCTGCATCTCTCTTTGCTTTCCAGGGTTTTCCTCTTTGTCTCCTGCATTGTGTTACTTCCATCTCTATGATGGAAGGAGAGCTAGAACAGTCAAAACAACAAATCCAAAAGTCTGGCTGCTTCTGCATATTTCAGCACCTGGTAATTATCACTCCGTGTGCCTGAGGGTGTGTAGTATATTTGCATATGTGCCGTCAAGTTTGCCTCTGGTTTGTGAGTGCACTCGCTGTGCTGATGGGGCTTGTGAGAGATACATGTGCAGCTCCTGAGTGACAGATGCCGTGTCATGATGCTGGCATGGTAATTCCAAGAAGCTCAGCTGCTGTGGAGGTGTTCAGAATGAAAAGATGCTCAATGAACCCAAGGACTCTGACATTTGTCACACTCTGCTACTGCTGCAGTCTTTGAACAGTACATTGGCTGTATAAACAGCAAAAGACCCAAGAATAAGTAATGGTTTGGGACAAAGAACACAAATAATACCTTTTTGCCTTTTGCTAAAAGAGGAAGATATTTGGTAAAGCCACCTGCCATGCCCAGTGGAAGAGGGATAATGCAAAGTTCATGCCTGTTCCAGGCACAGTGCTTTGCATACACCTTAGTCCTCAAAAGGTGACAGTAACAGACTGCAGGCAAGACAGATCTTCTTCCTAAGGTCCAGGCCCCAACAGCTACCACTGTTTCCCAGGGAGCCACGCTGTGTCCCAGAGCTGCTATCAAACAGTATAGTGTGGGAAGCAAACTTTCCATCAAGTTTAGCTTGGAGAAGTGCCACATTACTGCACTGCATCAGTAAAACCAGTGAATTCTCAGGGCTGAGGAAATGAAAGCTGTAGAGCAGATGAGCAAGGATCAGACAAGGTGAAGCAAGGAGAAAGAAGTATTTCTGTTGCAGTGTGTGACCAAATTGTGCTTCCAGCTCAGGGATGCTGTGGGGGACAGCAGAAAGCACAGGTCTCCTAAATGCAACTCTCTGAATGTAACCCTCAGTGTAGGAAGTTACAAGCAAACTTGGATGTGCACAAGGTGGATCCTTAATTTCCTTGGTTATTAGCAGCTCTTGGAGATCTGCATTGCATCTTTGATCTTAATGTAAGATGGCTTTTACGCCTGGTGTCTCCTGAGCTCCAGCTGGGCTGGGCTGGAATTGTAATCCAGCCCTTGCTCCATGTGATGGTGTGTGCTGAGCATCTTGCAACCCCATCTCACATTCTCTAATGCTGTGTTTGTGGACCAAAACTATTGGGCCATGTGCTGCCAAACCAGGGGAGAGCTCCTGCCACCACCACAACCTGCAGGAACACAGAAATTCAGGAACTGTGTCTGGTCAATTCTTCCTTGGCCTTAATCACATCCCAGAGCTGCGAGTGCTGGGATTTGGTGCTCACCAAGGCTGCACATTGGACTGATGTATGAAACCCTCAAGGACTTCTCATTAATTTTGTACGTTAATTTCCCCAGGACAGCTATGGAATTTCAAGACCATTTTATTTCCCATGCAGAGCTCTGGCCTTTTTCCTACCTGAGACATAAATTTATGAATGACTCACTGGCCCTTTGCCACCCAGCAGGAGCCACCACGCTGCAAAGAGTTGTAGTGGGGGCTGTTAGGGAAGAAATTTCCTCCTCATTCTGGGGTGGAGCAGAAAGTTGCCCCATCCTATGCACATGAGTTATCCACAGACTGTGAAGAAGACACGGCAGCGGAAGTTTCCAGGGAATATTGCTTCTCTGGTGCCATGTAAGAAGGGTCCACACTCTGTGGCATGTGCCCACCTGTGCGAAGGGATTGTAAATTGTGCTTCTTCCCAAGTCTGGAGAGGGATATCTCAGGGTTTTGGTAAATCTGCTTAGAGCAAAGAGTGATTATCCATTTCTTTTCTGTGTGATAGTGCCTTTGGCCATGACCAAAGAGAACCTAGAGAACCCGGTGTGGATATCAGTAGTGACAGTGTTTGGCAGCTCCTGAAATGGGCTAAAAAGACATAGTTTGTCTTAGAGATGCCACTGCCTGCTGTCAATCATAACTGGCCTTTCCATATGGTTCTTTCCAGGCACCTTGGACCTCAGGCTCTGTTCTCCTGAGACGTGACTGTCCATCTTCATCACACAGGTTGGAAATCTTGCTTTACATCTTCTCCCTGTGATTTCAGGTATGTGAAGGAAGGTGATGTGAGAGCTCTGGGTTTGTACAAAACACTTTTAGGATTGTTTTAAAACTGGGGCTCCTTCTCAGAGACCTGAATCACATGCTTCTACCCTCTAGGACAAGCTCAATGGGTTTTCTGGCAGACTAAGAGGTCCTTTCTACCTAAAGTCTTCTGAGGCTGCTTTAAGCAGCTGCCATTGCTCAGAAAATGAACCTGGTAAACATTAGAAAGAGGCTGTGTAATTACCTGGTTTTGTGATTCACTGTAGTTTTTGCATGGGTGGGCTCTATGGTGTGAATCCACTTTCAGTTCCATTGATTGTCTTGCCCTGCAAAACTTAAAACCCTACCTGAGTCCTCTTTTCAAAGACCCCAGCAACCACTCCAGAGGCTGCATGCTCTGCTGTTATGAAGGGAATTTGGAGTAAATTTGCCTTCCTGCACCAAATCCAGGCTGTGACTTAGAGACTGTCTGCATCATATGTCAGTGCAACAGAGCTTCACAGCTGTGTGCTTGTGGCAGCATTGGACTACATCATTAGTAGTTGTAGCGATTCAGCTCAGTTCTTGGAATATTAGGGTGAATTCCTGGATAAGGAAGCCAGGAAGGGCAGTGATGTTCCTCAGGAGATGCACTGCAGAGTAGGAACTCAAGGGTAGCTCATGTGAGGGCTGAGATCTTGTAGTGGGTTGACCTTGCTGACAGATGCCCACCCAGACACTCAAGAAGACAGGGGAGGAAAGTAAGATTAAAAAACTTTGAAACAAGGGCTTGGATATGACTCTGCAATTACCATCATGTTCAAAATAGACTCAGTTTGGGGGAAAAAAGATTTTGCTTATCCTGCAGTCTCACTTTGAGATACAATACACTCAGAAATTATACTGCTCTGCAGATTAGAGCTGGCATAGTGATTATTTTCTATATAGGCTGAATCTATTTGGCTGTTTATATCTCTGGGTCTTTACCCAGCAACAGAGATGCCTCATTTCACCAGTGATGAAACTGAGAGCAGGTGGCTTATCTAAGGTATCATAAGCAACCAGACACAGACAGCAAGAGAAAGTGAGTGTCCTGCCTTCCAGATCTCTCCATCTATACGCCCAGATCCCAAAGACAAATAGGATCCACATCCTGGCTGGCTCATGGCCTGCAAGGGGATGTAAGGAGACTGATGCTGAGGGAACAGATTGGGATGTGCTCTAGGTTTGCTTTCCTTTCTGTCCAACCACTGAACCTGGTTTCCGGTATGGTTCCCTCAATTACTGTCATTGAGATGACAACACAAAACTAACGTGGGTAGATTTTCTTGTGGTTCAGCAAAATGGTGATGGTTGCATGTTCATCTTCCCCTCCCTGAACACTGGGGAGAAATAGTCCCTTTTTTCCCTGTCCTTAGGCTTAGTGCCAGTAGTGTTTTCCTTGAACAGGGTGTTTGGGGTTTTCCTTTTGCTGTGTTTTGCAGCAAGTGGCCATTCCAGCATTCAAGCCTCTCTGACTGCATCATCTCTGTGTAATACTTCCCTCCAGGTGTGCAGGGAGTTTTAGGCCAAAGATTTTCCACTTTGAAATGAGGTTGCTTTTCTACTAAAAGAGAATTACAGCCTCTGGGGTTTGGTGACTCATTCAAGTGAGAAGAAATATGTCCAACAGTTTGGGCTTATAGGGAGCTGCTCTGGAAAGAAAATCTGTGTCCTGAAAAGCATCTATGTGTTCCCAGGCCGGGTCTCATCAGCCAAAGTAAGGGCATGGTTGTTCCAAGGGGGTGTGGGGATGTGCTGCTGGGGACTCTGGATGAGCCTGGCCACCAGCAAAGAAGCTGAAATCCCATGGCCCTGCAATTTGGTGTGGTGATCTGGACCTGTAAGTAGCACCCGTCCATGAGGCACATAACCCTGTGTCTGATTTATTATGCATGAGTGATGTTTGCAGGAGTCTTCTCCATGGGAAACTTGTTCTTCTGGTGTGACTTCATCCTGGGGGACCTCCATGTGGATAATCATCCCAGTTTTGGGGGGTTTTAGCCCCATCATCTCCTGAAACAGTGCTTGAACAAGCCATGTTTCTCTGGTTTTTCTATGGAATTTTTTCATGTCTTATGGGAAAGCTCTGGCAAGGATGAAGCAGCTGACACTTTCCAGGGTTTCCAGCCACCAGCCCATCACAGCCTGAGTATGGAGGGAGAAGGGCCAGGCATGGGGATCCAAGAAGGGCTGGTGCTCTGCAGGCACTACCTGGATGCACCTCTGGCCCCTGTGGTAAATGTGAGATGAGTTGAGCTCTCTCAGCCTCTGTAAATAGACAGTGAGCTCTGAGAAACACCCTGTGTCTGCCAGTAAGAGCCTCTGGTATGTAGAAACTGTAGTGGCTTTGCTCCCAGCATCAGCAGGATGCCAGAGCTGGGGCTGCAGCATCCCCCTGGAGATGCCTTACTTGAATGTCAGAGTCTTGCTGGCTGTGATCCACCCAGGCTGGAGACACCTCTTGGAAACGCGTCTCCTCTGGGCTGAAAAGGGCAGAGGGGAATGATGAACTGGCACATTCAATGCTGTGCCATCACCAGGTGCCAGGCATGGCCACCCCTATTGTCCTCATTGCTCGTTCTCAAGCGTGCAGCACCCTTTGCAGAAAGGGTGTCTGCTTAACCCAGACATCTCACCAGGGTGTTTGGAGGCCTGCAGATCTTTGGGCAGTGACCAAAAAAAAATTCAAAGCAGGTATTCCTGATGACAAGTGTGTGATGGAAACAGTGTGCCAGGGGAAAGGAGGGCTCAAGCTACAACCCAGCCTTTTGCCACTGGTACCTGTGTTGAAAAGGAAATAATCTGCCTTGGAAATCTCCCTTGGAAAAATAAGGTATTGGGGGGACAGCTCACCTAAACAGTAACCATGGTTTCAGCTTTCTGACTGTTTAGCAAGAGAAACTACTGTTTAGAATTTTAAAATCCCTCATGTCAGTACTTCTGCTCACACCATCCCACTGCAGCACTGCCACAGGGAGTGTCCATCCCCCACCTGGTGCATACCCTGGGAGAGGAGGGAGAGGCAGTCTCCAGACCCAGAGATGCCAGCTTGGCATATATCATCATGTTGCCACTACTTTCCTTTCCAGAACCCTCCCAGAGCTTTGGTGTGGAGATGGGAGTTTGGGGCTGAGGCTGTGGTGCTCCAGCCTTGGAGCTCCTGCACCCCAGTGCTCCAGGACATTGCTGTGGAGGAAAACAAAGAGAAAATTAATTTCTAGTTCTTCAGCACTTTCACTTATCACACACAGCTGCCTCTATGGTGTTTAGGCGTGAACTTAGATACGAGCTGACTCTGTGCTGCCAGTGATGTCCTTGTCCTTATGGCTGGAAGTCCTTCCAAATCTCTTCAGTCAAAGCTTCTTTGTTTTGCAGTGCTGGAAAGAGGAAACTGCCTCAGTGTCCAGGATTTAGTCCATGAGGTACCTTTCCACATAGACAGAGTAGTTTTCATAGCACCAGGGATCTTTCTTATGTCTTGTTTCCTTTCAGTTTCACTATTGAGGTGACACTGAGCTGTCTGTGCCGCTCAAGTGTCTGTACTCAGCCCATAGTCAGGATTTCCTATGAAAGGGAGGGACATCCACTTCCACCTGGTGGTGGTCTATGTTCCTTTGGCCATCAGCAGAACCAGCTGAGCGAGTTCAGTGCTCAGCCCAAACCCAGACTTTGCACCCCCTCTGGTCATGATGTCAGGGCTGCCAGGCTGGCTTGGGGCTGTCACCTACTCTTCCCCACTGTGGCTGCCAGCGTTTGGGCTGAGCACACACTGAGCCAGCCCTACTCCCATGGACTGTGGGGAAAGCCATCGTGAATCTTAGCAAGACATAAATCATGAGGTGCTGCTTCCTTGCAAAGAAAACCTGCACCTGAGATCTCGTCAGACAGAGGAATTCCTGAAACAGTGCTTTATGGAAACTGGACTTACTCATTTCTTTAAGCAGGTCTTGTCCCTGGCATGAGCACAAAGAACATTGGTATGTCAGCAGCAGCTTTTGCAGCTTTGCTTTGCTGTTCTCACCACAAAGCCCTTTGCTCTGCAGCCTGAACTGTGACCACATCCCTGGGGCAGGTGATACAGGATGTATGCTTGACTGCAGGGCTTCTCTGGCATCTCCTGTGGCATCACATCTCAGCATGGAGACACTTCATTTTTAGCCACTAATTTCCAGGTGGTTGTGTGAGGCAGGGATGAAGGATGGGGCAGGGAGAAGAGCTGAAGGAATCAGTAGATGGCAGAGTTGTTCTCTGCTCTCTGCTGTTCCTCTCAAAGGTTCAGAGGGATTTTGTGGTGGATTTGTTACCAAGGTGATGCCCCATGGCTAGAGGTATTCAGCCTGGCCAAGGAGCAAGCTGGGGCTAGAGCTGGGCTGAGCATTCCCTCCATTGTGCCACAGCTGCGACAGGAGTGGAAGCATGCAAGGAAAGGGCTCCATGTGATGCCAACATGACCTGCTCAGAGCACCCTGGCTTACAACTTCGAGGCAAAAGGGCTATGTGACACCACTGCAGTGTCTATGGAAGGCAGCACTGCTCTGCCTTTGCATTGCTTTGCAAGAGATTCAAGATTGGTTTTGCTGCCTCTGACCAAGTGTGCAGTGTCTTCTTTGGGCTCCCAGACTGGGATGGCTGCGTGTGAATTTCCATCTGAGCACAGATTCCTGCTGCCCCTGGTGCTGCCTTTCTCCACGGGGTTGGTTAGTCCCAAGTAAGGGCTGAGGATTTCCTCCCTTAAGCTCTCAGGTCAGAGCAGTGTTCCTTGTCTGCTTTGGCTGCTCACCCAGCCTGGCTCATCTCCTGCCATTGACAGCAGTGTCACTCTCTTGCTCACCTTGGGGCTGTGTGTGACCCTAATGGGATCCTAGTTATCTGGAGGTTGGAGCACAGATCCCCAGGGAATCCAAAGATCAATGAGGAGAGAGGAGAAATGACAGCAAAGACTGAAAGGGGATGAGTGAAGAGCCACAGAGGTAATTCCTGTAGTGGTGGATAAGAGCCTTGTGGAGCTCAATGTGTGAAAGGTTTGGGAAAAGATGAGTAGTTTGCATTAATATTGCCTTGGCAGGGAGATTGTGGTGTAATGCAGAAGAAACACAAAAAAGATTGAACTAGTGGCTACCAGATCTGCCTTGTGAGATTGCTCATGTCTTGATAATTTCCAATCAGGATCCAGATAATTTGCTGCAGGATGTGTCACTGTGCAGGCCCAGTGGAATAATCAGGTGCGGCCAGCCCAGGACTCAGCCATGGTGAGGGCTCACTGCAAACCTCCACCTATGGAGGGAGGGAAAGAAGAGAAAGGCAAAGTAGAATGGCAGTTGAGTCAGGTTGTGTCTTACCCACCTCCCAGGACAGAACCCACATGAAATCCTTGGAGTCCCATCCATCTCAGGGCTGCCCAAATCATCTTCTCCTGGACTTTGGTCATGAGCTGTGAAACTGCCTGTGGGCCACAATGCCTTGATCCATTGGCATGTCCCACTCCGTGGCCAGGGACCCTTGTGGGGAGGGGGGGAGCTGAGGTAGCTCTGCTGTGGCAAGGCTGGGTAGTGGCAGGGCTTGCTTGTGGAGCCCGGCAAGTGCTCGGAGCCAGACACAGTCGCGGCTGCCGGGGGCTAAGCCCCGCAGTGGGGAGAGAAACGGCAGCATCCTCCCTGTCCTCCCGAGGCTTTTGTTTTGTTCGTGTGTCCCACACAGATGCTGAACACGCAGTCCCGCCAGCCTTTTTGTCCCGACAGAGCAGGAAGGGAGGAAGGAGAGATGCAAAGGCGATGTTAGGACCCTCCCCACCCACCCATCGCTCCGCGCCGTGGGAGGCAGCGCTGGCACCGGCAGCCCTGCAGCCTCCCCGGGTTTTGCTTTCCGCCACTCCTCCCCTCTCTTTTCTCAACATGAAAAAGCAGAGCCTCGCCGGGGCGTTTCACTGAGGCTTTGATGGGCGCAGGCCCCCGCACCCCGTACAGGGAGAGCAGCTTTAGGCACTTGACCGAGAGTGGGAGAAGGCACGGGATGTTCTGCTCCCTTCCGCCATGACTCAGGCAAGAGGGGCTTGTTTGGCAGGGCCGGGGCCGTGGCCCTCCCCACACTGGGCTCTATTTTTAGGAAGTTGGGAGAAGTAGGTGCAGCCTTCACAGCAAGAAGTTTCTAGTGCCATTTGTGGTTTCGCAACTACAGTAAAGCTCAGCATCAGCAGTTTCGAGGCCAGGTGCTCTCTGTGGCTCAGCACAGCAAAGCTGGCATTGTCACCCAGATGTGGTACGAAAGCCACATGCCCTTCAGGGCCCTCCATCCTCTGCGGGGTCACTGGGGCTTGTTTCTTTGCTGTTCCCTTCTCTCCACCCACGTCAGTCCCCTGGGGAAAAGGCTGGCTCGGGGTGCAACCGTGGATCGTACAGTAGGGCAGGGAAGTGAGGGGACAGGGAGGGAAGGGGCCACAGGGGACAGTGACCCTTGGAACAGGGGTGCTCAGAGGGACAGCAGCACCCCAGTGCCACCCTCTGTTGCTCTTTTCTATTGCTCTTTGCTGCTCTGGAGGGTGGCAGAGAAGATTACTGGAGGGGCAGACGTCCCCTCACATCTGCAGGGAAAATGCAGTGGAGATGACACTGCACATCTGATCTGATCTACCTGCTTGGATCACAAATGTGATCACATCTGCTGGAGCTTGGAGCTTTTGTTCATCTCCACATGGGTTTCTCCATGGCTGAGGACCATGGTGAGCAGTGGGGCTGCAGCCTGCCATTGCCACCATGGCAGCCAGCATATTCTGCTCTTCTCTTCCACAGGGGGATGTAACTTTCACAAGCATTGACATGTTTGTCTCCCTCTGAAACTGCTTCTCGCTGCTCTGGACTCCAAGAATTTTCTCTTCTTTGTACTGAGGTAGATAGAAAACTGCAATGCAACCTTTCCTTCTCCGGATGCTGGTGATGTTTTCTGCGGTGTTCTGGCTATTTCTGTTCCCTCTTCCTCTCTGATGTCAGGGTTGTCCTGGAGACATGAAAGCTCAGAGGATATAAGAGAGTGAAAAATCTAAAGAATTTATTTGACAGAGCAAATGGTGGAAAAGTTCAAATTTCCCTTCTGCCCCTGGCCCTGGGCTGAAGGGACTTAATTTAGGTTTCTCTTGTAGGTTTCTTTCTGCATCCCTCCCACGGCATTGCAGGAAAACTCCTTTTCTGACTCAGAATAAAATCATCTTTTTGAGTGTATTGTTCTTAGCACTGAACAACACCCAGCTTTTGTTAATTGTAAAGACCATGTGGGGCAAGCAGCACATTTTAAAAAGCTAGTCAAGAAACCACAGCGGGCACCCAAAAAACCCCAAAAAATCACTCTCTTCTCAGCAGCTTTCACCTTGCTGCCTTCAGAGATGCTCCCAGCCTTTGATAGATCACAAGGGCAGGCAACCGGATATTTTCTCAGTAAACAAAACTCAGAGCCCTGAGTACAAATGGAGACAATTTGCTGATCAGCGGAAATACCACAACTGGGGCAATAGGAATGCAAGCAATGGATCACATTTTCCCATCGTCTCACCCAGGGGTTATCTGGCTGGAGGAACTGTGCCAGTTTGGGTTCACAAGTGGGTGGGCATGGTTACGTTCAGAGAGTTTGGTGGGAGGTGAAAGAAAACACGGTTGATTTCTTACTGATGGGCTCGTCACTGGGTGAAGATGTGAATGCATCTTCCCTGGGATTATCCCATGAAGGCAGACTCTTCCTTCTGGTCCTCTCTTCCTCGACCATCATCTCTCTGGATCATGCCCCATTTTCCCTAAGACTGTGTTCCCCTCTGTGCTACACTCCCCCATGTTCCTACAGCAGCCAAACAGTCAGGGATATGCATCCCCCCCATCCTAAATATCCATGTGAGGTGGCAACAGAGCATGTCCCAAGGAGCCAACGACCCCACACACCCTGCAGCAGGTCCCTAGGTTGCCTGGCTCTGAACAGCAACAATGCTAGAATGGCTCTTTGGGGGTCTTCCTGCCACAGGGCTTGGTCAACTGATCCAACATTCCTGGCAGAGCAGCCATGGTGGTCCAGGTTGAGCTGGACAAGCCTCAGGATCAAGTGCTGCAGAGTGGACAGCTGCCAAGGGTTGCTCCCCTTCAGCTGCAGCAGCAAAGGGCTGGATTGCTGGTGTGGAGCAATGGTTTCCTGAAGAGGACCTGTTGCTGCTGAACCTCTGTCAGGATCTCCACTGTCATACTTTCCACCTGGTTTCTCCTATCAGGGTGCTGCCAAGGAGCAACTCAATTTCCTGTTTTGCAGCACAAGCTGGCCAACCGGAGATGTTTTGTGCTGGGCACCCAAAACTGGAGCCGTTCCCCATCCTCACCAAACCTGCCAAGCCCATCCAAGGCTCCCCATCAAGGTGTGTACAATGGGACCAGTGACATACTTGGGCTTTTCAACATTTCCTACAGGTTCTTCTCATTTCAGTGAAGCAGGTGGCTATACAGAAATATCTTTGGAAAGGTTTTGTCCTCTGGAGAAAGCCAGGGCTCAGGAATAATTGTGCACAAACTCTCTGCAACACTCAGCGCTGTGGTTTCACACGTTGTTGGCTGCCTCTGTCCCAACACATTCGGGAACAGTATTAAATGATGACTTGTCATGTAATTTAGTTTCACATGTAGTGACTTCCCCCATATGTGTTAAATTTAGAGGAAACTCTGAAGAGCCCTGGAAAATGATGGTGAGTATGATGGGGCTAAGGCATAGCCTGAGGACTTTGGGGAGCTGGTGCTGCTCCCCACTGTAGCCTCATGGCCCTCAGCTGTCTGGGGTATTATTGGGAATTTTCAAATGGCTTTCTGCCTGTGGCAAACTTGCCATGGTAGGGACAGTATGCAGAGGCTTGATGTCAGACCAGATGCCTGAGAGCAGGCCAGGCTTGGCCTTTCCAAAGATTATGGCAATTTTAAGACAAAAAGAAATAAAATAAGGCACTTGGCAGTGGTCCCAGGCTGTGTGTGGGTCCTCTGCACAGCAGAGCTGCAAGCCTGAGGGACCAGGTCCAAAGCTGAGTGATGCTGAGGAGATCCTCTTTGGGGACACAACTAATGTATCCCAGCACTGTTTGGGTCACCTTGCTGCCGCTGGGACAATGCTCCTGAGGAGACTGGAAAGCCCTGGTGAGATGAGTAGCAAGGCAGCCCTTGGATGGTCAGGGTGTGTGGGCAGCCCTCAGAGTATAAGCACTCAGGGGCAGGGACTCCAGCAGCTACTCTCTCCTCTAGATGGCAAAAGGGGGACTGACCTAGGAGCTGGCAGCCTCTTCCCAAAGGGTGAGCCCTACTCCTCACTGCAGAGGTGTGACAGTTCTGGCAAGCTGAGGGGTTGCATGACTCCAAAGCACCAGCCAGGGCCTCAGTCCCGAGCTGTCCTCTGCCCTGTTACTCAATTGCTGCCCGCAAAGACCGTGGGGCCATCCCACTTGTGATTAGGATGTTATATTTAGGAGCACAGTGACCAGCTAAGGTCAAACCCTGATTCAGTTGCAGAAGTGTCTGTGCTTTGTTACAAGTCAGTATTTGCATTTGCAGCTCACAGCACCTTAACCACACAGGGCAGGATGCGGGAGAGAGGGCAGATAGCAAAAGCAGATGCTGGTCTCCATCCTGCAATGCTCTAAGCAGCCCCAAAAGGCACTACTTACCCTCCTCTCCTGGGGCTGCTGGCAAGCAGCACCTGTTCAGCATCCCCTGCCTTGGCAGGATCCAACCCTGTATTGGCTGTGTGCACATCTGATAAGAACTCTCCTCTAGCATACCACTTTCAAAACAACTCTACATGATGGTTGATGAAGCCTTCAAACCAGTGCCCTAGCCCTCCTCAATGCATCCTTGCAGCCCTCCTCTGCTTCCCAACAAACCCCCAAATTTATTCTCTTTACATGCAGAAAAAGAGATCTGTCCCTGTTGTAAGCCATGAGGGCCCCCTGGTATTTACCATGTATTATCTTATTGGTGTTACATGTACTCATGAATGTTGGATTCCTGAAGAGCTGGGGGGCAGGACCTCACCTCCCTGCAGCCAGGTCAAGAGGGGTCAGGGTGTAGAGGGGGCATGGGTTTCTCAACATTGCATGGCAGTGATGATGGGAGGTCAAAAGCTGGCAGGAGTATCTGGCATTCCCAACAGCCCTTTTCATGCCTAGGTACATAGATACAGGTAGAAGGGATAAGTGGAGCAGAGTCTGAGATGGTTTGTGCCCTTGGGTACAGGGTGAGCACCTCACTAGGGTATCAAGAAAACTGCTTAAAACTTGTCTCTCCAAACTGGTGGCCAAGCACTAAGCCCAAAGTCCCACTGTCTGCTGAAGAGCATGAAAGCTGTGCCCACACCAGGGTCGCTGTGTCTACAGACAGCTCTTTCTCCCAGATCATCCAGCCACCCAGGCAGAGACATCACCCATGGGGAGCACAAAGGAAGGCAGAAACCAGCACAGCCCACCTGCCTCAGCCAAGCATCTTCACTGCAGAAATTATCCTTCTCTTAGAGGAAATGAAAAGTAAAAAGCCATTCTTCCCCTTCTGAGAAACAACCAAATTTCTGAATGCTTCCCAGCCCCAAGCAGCCCACAGTACTGCTCAGCAGCTCTGTACCTGTATTCAGTCTTCATTTCTTTTAAGGCAACTTGCCTTAAAAAAACTTCCATCCACAGCAGTAAAAAAATCCCACCAGGGAATATTTTGGAGTGATTCAAGGGCAAATATAAATACATGAAATAAGAACCTCTCTCTCTTTCTGATAGAAGAGTAGGAAAAAGCATGGAAGTGCAACAGAGAAGAAAGTCTAAGCAACTTTTTTGTTGTTGTTGTTGTGGGAGATGGTAGTGAACAAACCTACCCACTATGAAGAGCTTTTTCCAGGAAGTGTAGGTTGCTGTACCCTGTATCCCCTGAGCAGCAGGCTCTCGCACAACAGTTCTCATGCTACTTGCAAGCAGCACATTTGGAGGAGCCCCAGCAACGTGCACGGAGGATGAATGAACCCTATGGCCCTGAAGCACCCCGTCCCATCAGCAGCACATCTCCTGGCATCATGAAAATGTTCATGGGCTTCCTCACTGTATTTATTTTAGTGCAGACCATTGGGACGGTGCTCTTCTGTTTGTATCTTCACATGAAGATGGATAAGGTAAGCAGAGAGACAAGGTTGTCTCTGCTGGATTGCTGGCATGATTTGACTTGAGCTCTAGTGAGATCTGCTCACCAAGAGGATGAACATGGTGGAAGATGGTGCTGACCACTGGATGGAGGCAGCAGTATTATTGATCACACCTGTGTTCTCATTTCTGCTTTAATTTGCCATGGAGATATATGCGGGAGAAGAGATCTGTTCCCCTTGCTAACAAAAAGAGAATGACCAATCAAGAAGAAACATTAAGAGTAAACCTGATAGTTGATGGCCAGTCTGAGGACAAGAGGGTGTGGCTTAGACATGCAAGTGGCTATTTTAGGCTTGGTAGTGGTTTTTCTGATTTTGTAGTACTTATTAGCACTGTGACACTAACTGAGAGAATGAAAGGTCCAGAAATTAATTTTTTTTCAGTGTTTCTGTGATTTTACCAACATCTCTCTTCAGATGCTGTTTTAGTTTAATGAAGAAAAGACTAGACCTTACTACTTTCTCAGTTTTTGAAGGTACACAGTATCAGTGATCCTGTCCCATACTTGGTACAATTATTACCAAAAAGTTAAAGTCTGAAAAGCTGTTTTTGAGGTTGGCATGGCTGCAGCTGCACTGCATGATGCCTAAAATCACCAAACTAAAGCTACTTTCCTTCAAGCCAGAAATGACTGCCAGCTAAAGAAATATATGACTAAAACCCAGAATGAGTTTTTCTTACCAGATACACTGATAAGGTGGATGTTACTGGCTTTTAAATGTGTTGTTTCAACTTAAATTGAAATTTAGCTGTGTGGTTTCTGATCTACATGGGTGGTGAGCAATCTTGAGCTAGGGGGGCTTTAATATCTCAGAGGGTTAGAGGGGGACTTCACTGCGTGGAGGTTGCAGGCTGTGGTGAATGAGTGTTTAGAGGGTCTCTGGCAGAGGGAAATGTGACTGCAGAGGGACATGGTCGAGGATCAGAGGCAGCTGAAATGCAGCCACCGGAGGTAAGAGGATTTCGGTTGCCTTCAGAGCTTGTGGCAGATCAAATCTGATCCTCCATGTCCTAGGGCTGCCTGCACTGAGCTCTCTGCCCGTCCAGCTGCATTTTCCCTTTACCATTTAACTGAATGTTAGGTTTTTACAAGGAACAAAAAACTACCAAAAAACCAAACAGGTGTAAATTTAAAAATCAGTATTTGGATGCATTTAATTGTTTTTTTAATTGGCTTTTTGAATTTAATTTTTTATCTGAAGATCTTGGCACAATTCAACCCCAACCCACATGTTGTTTTGTTTTGTTGGCAATGCTTTTAGTCAGTCAACGAGCAGAAATGTTTAAAACCCCTCTATGTGGACAGGGCAGTGAGGGGCTGAGTGAACCTCCCAACTGCCTGCTGGGGCCATTGGGGAAGAAACTGCAAGACGACCCAAGTCCCTGAGCCACCCACTGGGATTTCTGTGCCTTTAGGAAAAGTCAGAGATGGACATTTAAATTAATTATCGAAGTGATAGAAAATAGATAATGAGCAATCCTCCTTTCACCTAACATTGTCAGCCAGGGTGACCTCCATGGGTTCAAATCCCAGTGGATGAGGGCACAGATGCTGTGGTGGGTGGCTGGTGGGAGCTCTTGCTGCCCACAGTCTGTCTGCCCAGCTCATCCCATTGCTGAACATCTGACCCTGAGTGTGCCAGGCTGGATTTATTGCTGGCAGGAATGCAGCATGGCTCTGCTGCCAGCTCTTGCAGGTTTCTTACTAACACCCCATTGACCCTCCCTACTCTCCCCTGCTGGCAGATGGAAGAGGTGTTGAGCTTAAATGAAGATTACATCTTCCTGAAAAAAGTACAGAAATGTCAGACAGGAGAAGGTCAGAAGTCGACATTATTGGACTGTGAAAAGATTTTAAAGGGCTTCCAGAACATCCAGTGCAAGGTACGTGCTGTTGGGTGGATAAAGATCCCACTGCAGGGGGAGAGGGGCTCCCAGTCACACAGAAAGCTTCACCTCAAGCTTTTTTTAAAAAACATGGGTGCCCTTTACTTTTAGGGCTGTGTAGCACATGCCCTTTTTTATACTGTATTCTTTTTACACTGTTTTAATATCATTGAAAAACCTCATTGATTTTTTTTCCTAAAATACTCTTGATCAGAGTACATCCAGCTGCAACATGCCATAGTATGTTTGGGGCTTGCGGTGGGAGGGATGGAGCTGCAACCACGTTGGCTCGGCTCCCTGATTTCAGTCTGAAAAATATTGATTTCTGCTGTCTGGCACCTTGCCCCAGTTCTGTGCTGGGTGGCTGTGAGGATGGTCATGGCCATCTGGCACTGGGAACACTTTTCCGCCCACTTTACCCAGGTGTCAATGACAGTGCAAGGCTTGGGCCAGGAAACTGAGCTCCTGGCAGCCAGTGAGGAGGAGCATGAGGGTGCTGTGCAAATTGCCACCCCATTGAATCAGGGATGGCATCTCTAGTTGGAGCAGTGGCTCCTCACATTTGGATGCAGACGAGCCAGTTTGCATTACAATGTCCTCCTGGAGTGGCTGAGGGATGCCCAGACAGGGATGAGGTGCTCTCATACTGCTCAGCCCTGAATTCACTTCTTAGGAGTGGCTGTGCTGGCCAGAGTAGACAGGAGAGGAATATTTCTTCCTCATTGCCACTGCCTGATGACAAAAAATGCCTCAGCTAAACCTGCCTCAGCTAAACCTTCAGGTTTGCAACTGTACCCAACAGACCACCAGAAATTACGTCTGAGGTAGGCCATGCTCAGCAGTCCTGAAAACCCCAACTGCAGGACAGGGATGTGCATTGGCAGCACTTGCAGCATGGCTCTTCCACATGAAAAGGAGATTTTTTGTTTGTTTATCTTATTGTTTTCAATAAACTTTACCCATCATTTTAATTGTATAAAATCTAAGACCATAAACCCTACAAACTCCCTGCTGCAAACAGCCTATGGTCATGTGTGAAGCTGGGGAAGGTACAAGAGGGGCCCTCTGATTTCGGATATCCTCTGTCAAGAGCTGACAGGGCTGTTGGAGCCAAATATCCCTAACCCCAGCAGTGACCAGAGCATCTTTTATATAGAAACTTTCAAAATAATTGATTTTGAAAAAAATCCATTTATTTTTGCTGTTGTTACAGGATGGACCCCTCAAGGAGCAGCCCAAGTTTGAAATGCAGAGAGGTGAGTTTCCTGGTGCAACCAGTGCCCTCATGGCTGGCTGGGGCAGGAGGAGCTCCTTGGCCTGGGAAGGGGTTTCCTTCAACAGCCCATGAGTTTCTCAGGGCATGGGTTGGAGGCAGGGGATGGGTTGGGGTTTGGAGCATCCCCATGGGGGTAGGACTGAGCTTGGTGTGGGCTGGCAGAGGGGGACACTGGGCATAGCTGTCTCCCCAGGGCAGGTGGTTCTGGGTGCCACAATGTCTGCAGTTGTTGAAATAGAATCCAATATTAAATCTGTGGCCTTTTTACATCACAGGTCTTGAGCACCACGAGCATCCCCGTTTGACACACAAGAATGAGACGACTGTGGCAGGTGAGGTGTGGGCACATCCAGGTCCTGTTCCAATGGCAGGCAAGGGGACACCATCTCAGCAGGTTTTATCCATCAGAGGTTTCACCTCAGAGGCAGCTGCTGGTTTTTCCTGAGTAGAGGCCACATCCTGCCTCCCTCAGGGCTGGGGATGGAATCTGGAGATGGTTTCTTGGTCTGTAGAGAAACATTAAGGGTGGGAGGTGCTGCAGTCCCTGCAGAGGAGCACTGGGGAAACAGTGGGTACCTAGGCATCAATAACACTGGCCTTTCTAAATTGCAGCAGAGAAGAGAGAGCCAATTGCAGTTCATCTGGCAGGTCAGCAGAGCAACAAGACAGGCTCAGGTAAGACAGACTTACTCTGTTCTTCTTCGACCAGGGAGCCAGAGGGACACAGCAGTGTGCATTCCCAGTCCTGCCCTGTGGCTCTCTAAGGGCAGGGACAGGGACAGATCAACTCCAGCATGAAAATGTGTCCCCAAAATATAGCAAACCTCCCAGTGGTCACATCGCCATGTGCACCTGTGCCACGTGAGGTTCACACATCTCAACTCTCCTCAGTAGCCCTATACATGTCTTCCTAGAAATGCACCACGAGGGCTCAGTCTTGCCAGGGTTTTTTATGAGTGGAAAACTTTTTATCTTTGTATTTAAGGAAAACAACTTGCCACTTTTCTTTTGTTCTTAAAAAGGCTATTTTTGCTCTCCTGGCCATGTCTTGCTGGGGACCCTGCTGCAGGAGGGCTCTGCTCACATTTGTATCTGCTGATTTAATCCTTTTCTCACCCACGGTGGTCCTGGTAGCAATGTGGGCTGGCTGAGGGCTTTACAGTCACAACATAGATGGCTCCAAACTGATTTAGTCAAGTTGTCATTATTCACAGCCATGGCCACATTAGGTTTGAGAGATATACCTGAGTCCTTTTGCATTTGTGCATCCCACTGTATCGACCGTGGTGCTCTCGCTGCTCTGTCCCCCGGCGTAGCACTAGCTGAGGGACTTCCCACCACAGCAAGGATTACCAAAGTCAGTATGAGCTTGCAAGGTCAGTCACTCCATCTGGCAAGGATTTCACAATCTGAGTGCTTCTGATTTAGTTCTGGAGTAACTGACAGTAATTAGCAACTGCTCTTTCCATCTGTGACGCAGCATTTCACCCAGAGCTCAGTCTACCTGTGGAAAGCTTAGTGCTAGATAAGATCACAGAAGTGAGAAACTTGCTGCATTTTAAAACTTCCTGCTCAAGCACTTGTTACGCCTATAAAGCAGAGTCCAGAGAGCAGCAGTTGCCTGGAGCTCAACTCTGTGTGGGGAAATGTCCCTGTGGGATGCTTGGTCAGGGCCCATGAGCTGCGTGGCTCCCCCAGGACTGCCCATGGCACACTGTCTCAGGGCTGGGGCAGTCGAACCCATTATAGCCCTTGGAGCCAAGTTGCTCCCCCCTCCTGCTCTTCCAGGTGTCTTTGTAGGCTGGGGAGGGCACAGGTCCAAATTCCAGAGGTTGTAGCTGAGTTCAGCCGCTACAGCCATGGCTTCCAGGTCTCTATAGGCTTATCTGCAAAAACTACAAGAGCTACTCTGATGACACCAAAAGTGTCCCAAAATCCATGGCAGCACCTGATCAGTACGGGCCATGGTCCTGGCAATGGGAAGCAGTACTCACTGTGCTAAACCCTTGCAGCTCTGCACCCAGGCAGGGATAGCAATTGTGCAAAAATTTTTGTGCTTCCTTGGTGAAATCTCACCATCTCTAGAGGCCGAGAGGAGGAAAGGCAGACCCCAACTGGGAAAAACTGGGATGGGAGGCTCTGAAGAGCAGAGTTGTAACATATTTAGGTAGTGCTCTGAGAGCTTGGAGGGTGTCCCACTGAAGTCAACGGAGGCAGCAAATGGAAGTCACACAGTGTTTGGTCTGTTGTGGTAAATGCAGGCAATCCCCTCCCTAAGCATTTCCAATTGGCTGGATGAAGGAAGCTAAATATTCCTCCACTCACATACCTGTTCAAGGGTGACAAAGCCAGTAATCAGCAATATGGGTTAAACTGCTCTGGGCTTGGGGAAGGGGTCCCTGCTCCCCTGGGCTGGGTACCCCACTAACTGCACCCCGCAGACAGACAGAGGCTTTGAGGCCAGATGTCTGTGGGTGTACCCCCAAATCAGTCTCCCAAACTGGAAGTCTCCTTCTCCGAGCTCATCTGCCATACTCTCTCCCTACAGTGCTGCAGTGGAAGGAGACCATGTATGGTCCCACAAACAGCTTGATATCCAACAAGGAGGGAAAACTGAAGGTGGAGGAAGCAGGGCTCTACTACATCTACTCCCAAGTCAGCTTCTGCACCAGGGAAGTGTCTTTGGCACCCTTCACCCTCTATATTTATTTACATATCCCCAAGGAAGAGGACCGGCTCTTGCTGAAGGGACAAAAGACACAGAGCACCTTGAAGTCCCTCTGTGAACTCCAGTCCATCCGTGTGGGAGGTGTCTTCAATCTCCGGGAAGATGACATGATCTTTGTCAATGTGACAGACTCCACAAAAGTGAAGTACAGCCACGGCAACACCTACTTTGGCATCTTCAAGCTGTAGTGAGGAAAGGGCTGTCCTGAGCTGAGAATCCAGCCCAAATTTCTTGAGCAAAGTGCCTTTCCCTGTTTCCCTTATTTATGTTCCTCTGCCTCTCTGTTTTTCTTGTTTCTTAATTTGTATATTTTGTTATTTATTAATGAGGGCCAAGGGGCCCTGAGAACACAAATGGAACGAAGTTTGAAGCTGTTATTATTTGCTGTCAGATTTTTTTTTTTTTGCAGCCAGTGATCTGGTACAAGCTGGTGTTGTGTGTATGGGTCCACCACACCCCACATGCCTGACAGGGTCGATGTCCCTGTTATGTCACAAGAGTTTTGTTTACCAAACTCTACCATCAGCGTTTCTTTCCTAGAAACGTAGGATGGCTCAGGGCACTTCAGCCCAGCTGGGTTCATACATATCTCCAGCACCAATCTGCTTACAAACATCAATGGAAAAACATAAAAAGGCTTAGGAACATATCCTCTAAAGGAATCAGTAAGCCCAGCACTGTCTTTGCATGGTAGCTGCTGGTTAGGCAGTGTTGCCACCCCAGCTGTCTGCTGTATCTGGAGAACCCTCTTTTTTCCATCCATGCCTGTCTGTGAAACTCAACCAATTTCCTCAGGGTGGCACTGCCGTGGCTGGGTTCATACTTGGTGACAATTGCTCTGTACCAGAGGGGTGATTGGTGGCTGAGGGAGGACTGCAGATTTCCAGGCAGAGAGAAGGTAGGGCACCAGTGGTGGTCTGCTCTTGGTGACCTGAATCTGCTCACCAGACTGTCCTCCTGCCTCTGCAGGCAGAGGAATTTTTGCCTGTGAACTGTTTCACTCCCCTGTGGAAGGGGCAGTGGGCACCACCATCAAAATTGGAAGTGCATCTTCTCTTGAGACCCCTCCCACCCAAGGAGGAGGTCCAGGAAAGCACGGGGGTGGCAGGACCACCTGCTTCTTCCCTCCAAGGCACATGTGCAGAGCAACTTCTGGCTGTCCTCAGTGAGGACATATCCACAATGGCACATTTCCTGGAGCTTCAGGAGAGCAGCACTGTGCAGATGGGCAGGACCCCTCTTGGGCAGGGGGTACCTGGGTGACACTTCACACTAGGAGCTTCCCAACCCTATTCTCCAGCTTGATCTGCAGGGAACAAGGCCCTTGTGCAGCATTTTAAAAAACATTTGAATATGATACACGTGACAAGCCTGGGGTTTTTGATTATACAGGTCACACTTAGAGCATTTGGAAGTTTGGAAATAATCCTGGAAGCCAGGAAATGGCAGAGCTTCCAGATTTGGGCAGTCTTTGGGGTTTGTTGTGCTGGAGGCTGCAGGTCTAGTCCTAACACGGTGCCAAATGCCACCACTGGTGGGACAGAAGGGGCAGTCTTGGCACAGCTCATCGCAGAGCTGAGTGCCCAGCACAGCCCCCTCCAAAGTCAATAGAGCTCAGGGACTCTCTGGTTTTACTATAATTTAATAAGTATTTTTTAGCTGTTCTCTAAAACTGCCTAACTTTTTTAGGGGATGGACTGCTCTTGTCTGACATCTTGTATAAAGATTATTTATTTAACTAAACCCGTCTTACATTTGTAACCAGAGAGACAGAGTGCCACAGGACTGTGCATGGCTGTAGCTGTGTTTTGCAGCATAATTCAGTGTTCGTGGTTCCTCCTTCCACAGTGTGGGGTTTCTTCCACTGGTCACCCCACAATTAATACAATGTGTGAGTTAAGACACACATTGCCTCTGTATGTTTTGAATACTGTTCACCCTTCCGAGCCCCAGGCTGAGATTTCCCAGGGTCCTGCTTGGGTTCTGGGGACCAAGAGGGCAGTGGGGTGGCACTGGGGGTCACACTGGGAACAGCCAGTCCCAGATGCTTCCAGGGGCAGCCATTCCACCACGTTCCCTGGGGCATGCTGAGGCCAGGCGGCACTAGGGACATTTTGGCAGGAGAGGGAAGCAGAGAGCCCCTGTCCTGGGAGGGCAGTGAGGCATTGAGGCTGAAGCCCCCAGCACAGCTGTGAAACAGAGGGGTGGGGACTAATTTTAAGGGGATTTAGGACACCTGACTGAAAGAGGATTATTCCTGCCCGTCCTAAGGTCATAGAGCCTGCAGGGATGTCTCTGCTTTGGAGCAGAGGGATGGATGCTGCACATGCTGTGTGTGGCACTGGGCAGCTGCTGCCTCCCACCGTGGTGTGGGTCTGACCGCATCCCTGCTGCTGCTGAAACACAGCCAGCCCTGTGGGCCGGGCTCCTGGAGGCGGTGCTGGGCTGCCCGAAGAACCACAAACCTCCACAGGGGAGGTGGAGGTGCTCAGTCACGGTAGGAGTGTGGGTGGAAGCTACAGGAGAAACCAAAGACGGTGCAAACTGGCATGGTCTGGGACAGGGGAAGAAGCTTGGAGCAAGTAGATGGGGAGGAGAGAGCTGTGAGGAGCATGTGTGTGGCCAAAACCCTCCGGGAGTGGAAAACCTGCTCGTCACAGGCAAGGAGAAACTGTGATCAGTGCACACTTTGAAGCCTCCTTCAGCCCCCAGCCTCAGTGGCCAGGAGCATCTGCCAGAGACCTTGGGATGGGCTGTGATCCCCAGCCCAAATCACTGAGCAGGGATTCGGGAGTTGCAAATTACATGGTTGAGGAAAACAGTTAAAGAGGGGAGGAGAAAAACGGTCATTAAACAAGTCCATAAATTCTGCCGCAAGGGCAGCAGATGCCAACTCTCACCTCCCCTGCCTCTGGACTGCCTGACCAACCCCAGCCCCTGCCCACACTGCTGCCTTTCTCAGGGCTTTTGTTTCTTGCCTCTGTTTCTTGATTTGCCAAAAATAGCCCGTGGGATTCAGATGTGAGGTAGTGTGTGGGAGGGGACGAGATGCAATTGCTGCCATCCAGCTGTGTCCTTCTCCTGCGTGTTGTTGTAGCTGGCACTGTTTCCTCTCCCCATGGGAAGTTTAAAGGTCGTCAATACATTGATTTTTCCCTTGACGTGAGGCCTCTATGTCAGTCCTCAGGCTGTGGATTTTACAGTTTCCAAACCGATTTTTGTTCTTTCTGAGTTAAGAAGGGGTTGAGTGGGTGATGAGTTTGCAGGGCACATCAGCAGGACTGGCACAGGGGGTCATGGATGAGCAGTAGCAGGAACAAGCAGCAGCATGGCCATCTGCTGGGAGAGGTGTTTGCATGATTCAATACACACTGAGCTCACTTTAAAAATAAATTTAAAATATATATATATATATACACCAGATTGCTCCAAGCCCTATTCAACCTGACCTGGAACCCTTCCAGGGATGGGGCAGCCACAGCTTCTCTGGGCAGTCTGTGCCAGAGCCTCACTACCCTCATAGGGAAGAATTTCTTTCTAATATCCCATCTAACCCTGCCCTCTGGCAGTTTTGGACTTCAGTGTTTTTCCTTGATGCACCCAAGGCTAGTGTTTCTTTCTTCCCTCGTTCTTTTTCCTACTCTGAATGCTGGGTTTGGGGAGAGCAGGGTCCAGCCCTCCTGCCCTCAATCCTCCACTTCTGCTGTGGGCTGAGATGGCACGTCTCTACCAAAGAGTTAAAAAACGCCCAGCCTGCAGGGGACGTCTTGTCCAAGTAGTGGTAGACCAAAGGAAATCCTGCCACCACACCTAATTGCCAGAAAAAACACACAGTAACCGAAAAAAAAAAAAAATCTCAGACAGGAAGTCACTTATCTACAGCAACTGCCTGGTGCAGCAGAGCAACCTGTTCTCCATGAAGCATCCTTGTGAACACAGTGCACATGGGGCTTGAGGGATGGAAATAGTCCTGCCCTGGGACCAGGTGCCCGTGGCCTGCTGCAGGTCTGGATAATGGTGGGAGCAACAGCCCAAGTGCCAGCATCACCTCTCACACCAGTATTCCCACCAGTAAATCAGAGAGGGATGATGCTGCCATGGTGTTTTGAGGAAATCAGTGATGTCCAGAGCAAGCACTGGCTTTGCTTTCACGGCGGAAACACAGGAAGCAGCTCCACGAGCTAAGAAGCGACTTTTATCCTTCTTTATTTGTTGAAAATGTCAATTAAAAAACTGTTCAAAATAAAAACATGTTAGAAAAGTTGAACTTGCATAAGTAGTTTACAGTAAATAAACCTACATGACAAAGATACACTGGAAGGCAGCTGACACAACATCCATCTAAAGACAGACTCACTGGAACCTATTTACAAAGCACTGTAAACAAAGTAAATATGGAAACATTGCTGTCTGTCTGGCATGGCTTCTTTTCCTTTTTATTTTATTTTCTTGTCTTTTTTTGGCTTCTAGCTCTTGACAAACGCTTGATCCAAAAAGTCCCAGTGTGCCCTCCATCACATTACATCTCACAAACATGCATATGTAATAGCACGGGTTTCAACTGAGCCTGGGGGCAGCGAGGACACATTTCCACCCTCTCCCTGGAGTGTCAGTGGCTGTCAGCAGCCTAGTCCCCAGCTCGGGACAGGCAGCAAGGCCAGGAGTACTGAGGGGTCTGGGCATGGCCTCCCTGAGCAGCACTAACTGCAGCAAAGGTCCTGCTTCTGGAAAATGATCCACAGGCACAGCAGGGCTTGACTGCTGTCCAAACCACTCAACTGTGTGCCCAGGCAGGGATGTGGGGAGCTGCCATCTGGCTGGGATGCTCTGTGGATGGCAATGTAGCCAGACCTCTGTTTTGTCCTGGAAACAGCTTAAAGAGGGTTTCTTATTATACTCCTTGAGATGTTTTGGAGTCTACATCTCCCAAAACACCATTTGAAATGTCCTGGCTAAATTTTAATGGCAAGGAGGGAATTGCAATTATTGCCTCTGTTATGCCCTTCACAGCCAACATAATGGTGTGACTGTAATGAGCTGTGGTGCCTCTGCACACCCTGGGACCATGCTGCCCTGTGAGATAAATAAGACATCATTAACAGAAGGTTATTTTTATATGCTGTTAATGAATGAAGGAAAACATCAGTTCTAAACTAGGGTATAACACCAAATAAGATAAGGAGAGCTGATACATATGCATGTTGCCTGTGTGCTGTGCTGTTCGAGAAGCTGTGCAGGAATTTGTAAGGGTGTTGCACATCCTTGCCCCAGGAGCATTCCAGCTCTTGTCAAAGCATAAATACCTTCCCTATCCCAAGAGAAAGTTCCTTTTCCCCAGCAGAAAGCCCCTTTGGGCAGTGTGGAGAGAAGTGGCTGCTGGCTACGTTCCCAGCCTTTGGGAAGGAGCAATGGAGAGCATAACGTGGGCAGAAGGGAGCAGAGGACCAGCACATTTGGGGTTGTTTTTTGTTGTCAAGCACTGTTTACATTTCACACAGAGAAAAGCACGTCCTGCAAGAGGAAGCACAGCAAAATTATAATCTCCAAGGATACCTGGACACTTGATGTGAAAACAAAGCAGGGGGTAGGAATTCTACATCATGCATAAGAAAAGGGATGGGGGGCAGAACAGCAGTTACCTGTTGTGCTAATCATGAGCTGTAAGGAGGCAGCACTGTGCAAAATACCTTCCCTATGCGCTCTGACAGGTGCTCCAGATCTGGCTTCCCCAAGGAGTTCAAATGTCTTCATGTTAATTGCACATTTTAATCAGTATCAAGGCCACACAGGAACCACAGTATTGCTGGGCTCTAGTTCGCTACAGTCAACTAATGGGGAAAAAATAAGATGGATGGGAAAAGCTTCCCCACTTGTGATTATCTGAAAAGAGGAGCATGGTGCTTTTTTGGTTTCTGCTCAATGCCACCTCAATAATGTTTTCATTCAATAAATAGGTACTGGTGCTTTTGGAAAGAATGAAAGCATTAAAAAGTGCTTACACTTCTTCTAGGAAACTGCTGCCCAAGCCTTTGTGAGCAGCAATCACTAGCAGAGTTTGTATTTGCTCCCAGTAGCAGGTACAATGAGGTATTAGTTGCTGCAGATGAATTGTGAATCATGGACCGTTTGCTTACTGGTTCAGTTGTGATTGATTGTTTCTGCTTTATTTCCTTACTGGATGGAAGAAAAACTATTTCTTTTCTCTATGATTTTTTTTTTCATGGTAACAAAATACCCCAAACCAACAAAATAAGGAGCAAGAAGAGGCAAAGGATCCAGTTCCACTTCCCAAAAATACACCTGAGGTCACACACCACTGCCAGCAGCTTCTCCATGAATTCAAGCAATCAGGGATGACTTGCGCCCCGTGTCCTCCCTGCCACACTCATCCGTCTGCTTCAGCAGCCTTCTCACCAGCTTCTCCAAGTCCTTCCTGGATTTAAGCTCTTCCTCCAAACACTGTTTCATCCTTTTGTTTTCCTGCAAAGTGAAAAAGGAATAAAGATGCAGTTAATGCCCATGCACTTTATGCAGTGAGGTACTTCCATGCATCTGCTGCCTGAGGCCTCAGAGGTGACGAAATAACATAGACATTTGATAGAAGCTTGTGAGGATGAAGAACATAAGTGGATCAGACCACAGGTAACCCAAACAGACCCTGACTACCTGACAGACCTGCACAGAAATTCCCTGACTTTGGGCAGGCAGAAACATCCTCCTGGAAACCTAATTTTAGCTTGGGTTGAAGAACCCTGTTCTCCTGTGATGGTTTCTCCCACCTCCAGACTTGGGACTGGAGGGAAGAGGACATATTTCCTCTGAGTCTCCAAGAACTGGTGTCCACCAGATTCCTATAAAATGAACGGTCAAGCTGAAAGAGCTTTTGGAATAGAGGGAAGTTTCATGTTACCACAAAGACCAACTACTCCTTCCCTCTTTCTCTGTCTGGCACTCAAGCATGGAGGATGAGAGGAAGTGGTCTCCAGCTGCGCCAGGGAAGGTTTATGTTAGATATCAGGAAAAGTTTCTTCATGGAGAGGGTTGTCAAACACTGGAACAGTCTGCCCAGGGAAGTGGTGGAGTCACCATTCCTGGGAGTGTTCATAGAATCTGTGGGTATGGCACTTCAGGACATGCTTTAGTGGTGAACACAGTGGTGGTGCTGGGTTGACAGTTGGACTCCATGATCTCAGAGGTCTTTTCCAACCTTAAGGATTCTATGGTTCTGTGATTCAGGGAGGTAAACCAAAAGAAAACTAATGTTCATTCAGGAATTTACAGGATTGGACCAAGATCAGCAAGACTTTTCCTGGAACCGACCAGGAGATGACCCAGCACAGATTCATTGCCTTTCACTCAAATCCCAGCACAAACAATCCCACCCAAATTACCTGCTTCAGCTCTTTGACTTCATCTTTCAGTGCATAAACTGTGTCAACAAGGCTTCTGAAAAAAGAAATTAAAGAAAGAAGGAATAAGAGCTGGTGTGCAGGTAAACAGTGACAGCATGGGAGGTGTTGACAGGAAAGTTGCATCCAGATTCTGCTTCCCAAGCATCAGGCTGCTGCCTGTGAGGGGACTCTGGAAACACATCCCAGGAGAATTTACAGACCACTGGTCCAAAACTCAGGGCTCTTTTCTCAAATCTCAATACCTTGTTCTGCTTTGAGTTATCAGCAAAGGTCTGTGGCTTTGGCTTCCTTGTTTATGCTATGGCAATAAATAACAATGACTTTAAAGGTGGAAATGCCTGAGCATCTTTTGTAAAGCAGCTTTGCTTCCTTGAGTTTGTGCTGCAAAAAATCAAATGTGAAAGGGACACACTGACTGGGTTGGAAAGGGAGAGGCTTAACAGAGTCACCCAGATGCAGAAGTTACAGAACAGGCTGGGAGCACTCACAGGTAGGTGCCAGGCAGTCTCCTGAGGGGCAACAGCAGCCCAGTATGTCAGTAGTTAAAAATTATAAGAGCCACTTGTTTGGTTCTGTCCTCGCTGACCCCATTATCCTACAACTGGGTAAGCCAGAAACTTGGGATCCAGACTCCCAGAGGGATACAGCCACATCAGGGCAGCTGGGAAGGTGGCTCTGTCCTTAAAAGGCACAAAACAGCAGTTGAAATTGCCTGGTTGTTCTTTGCCAGAAATTAGGCAGCAGTCAATGACACCAGGCGTGCTCCTCCGTGGAGACACAGGAGAGGGCATTAGGTTTTTAATGCCCTTCCAAAAAGTGACACGGGGATCTATCTGCAAGTGGAGAGCAGCTGCACTTACTTTTCCTCCGTGACCGTCTGGCCATTGCTTCGTGTTTCTTCTATGATAATTTTCTCTTCCTCAGGAAGAAGGACTTGGGGGATGGAGTCTTTACGGGAGCCTGCAAACAAGAAATTTTCATGTGGGAGAAAAAGGGGTAATCTTCCCTGGTGCCCATGCTACATCAGAGACAGCAGCTCTCGTTCTTCCTCCTCCACCATCAGTCTGGGACAGGCTGGAGATGTCAGCTACATCCCACTAACCCAGAGCTACAGCAGCAAGTGGAAAATTTTCAAGAGTACTCATTGCATCTAAAGTTATAGCATGACTTATAAATGAAACCATTTGACTAAGGTCAAGAGCTCCCCGAAGAACCGTGACCTCCCATTTTTTCTATGTACCATTATTTGACAGTTCTGTGATTTGTCTGATATCTCACCAGCAATGATAGATAGTTATATTTCCAGAGCTGAAGATGTTAGATAGGTTCTTATGAAGCAGGTTGTTCTTAAACACGCAGCTGATTGAGAGATAATATTCATGCTTCCTTTCTAAAGCCATAAGCAACCTGAGATTACCATCAGGTAATCACGGGTGAAATAGCAGTGTCTCATCTGCCCTCCTACCTGCTTCACTCTCTGTGTTTAGAAGAAAAACAATGGCAACTAAACCACTAGGCAGATGAAGCTCCCTTATCTCAAAGATTGAACACTACAGTTTCCTAGCATGAGTCTCGTTGCTGTATGATGCAACATTTGTTTTTTCCCAAAGGGGTTATCAGTGTTGTGGGCAGAGTCAGAGCTAAATAATGTGGTGTGTGCCCACCTGAGCTGAGAGCTTGCTGGAAGCCTGCCCCAGTACAGTATGCCTCGATCACCTTCAGGATCTGAGCATCCTCCTCCAGCGCAGCAGTACCTGTAAAACGTTGCAAACAACAGCAGGCACAAAAAGCAAGGTGCTCTGGCCTTGTCTCTACCAGTCATTGCTTCCAAGCCCCTTAAGAGATCATGCTGTTTCTTTGGCTGACTATCTCTGGGACTTTGGCCAAACTGTTTTGAGGTCCTTTACATTTTCTGGCCTTTGTGGCATCAAGCACCATGACCAAGTGGTGTGAAAATTCATCCCTAGTTGCTCATTTTGGCAAAACTCAGGGGGTGATGCCCTACTTTGGGTGCAGGCAGCATCAGGAGATGGGCAGGCAAAGCAGCCCTAGTGTGGGGGTCTGGTACAGCAGCACCAGGGCCGGATTGGAAACAGGAAGTGCTAATTTCCAGCCTCCACTCAGTGCTGTCTTCTCAAGGGCGAGAGCTAATAGTGGAGCTGTGCATGACAGCTTGACCATGACTGGGTGACCATGGTCTTTCATGTAAAGCCCCCAAGGAGTGCCCCATGGGGGCTTTAGGGAGCTCTCAGGACACCCCTCTTTGCAGGTGAACATTCCTGTCAGGATGGGGACCTTTTTGTTTCCTAAATCCCATGGATGC
This sequence comes from Drymodes brunneopygia, assembly GCA_013400955.1. NCBI lineage: Eukaryota > Metazoa > Chordata > Aves > Passeriformes > Petroicidae > Drymodes > Drymodes brunneopygia. The sequence goes on from VZTZ01009406.1 coordinate 92,557, forward strand.
TGTTCTAGGACCTGCTGGCATGGCCAGGTAAGGGTTTGTCCCAGCTGTCAGATGTATTTTGGTGACTCTTGATGTGCAGTTTAATGCAGTTTTTAACTACTTGGAAGCAGTTCCTTGGCTTCATACCCAGAAAAAGACCACCCACAACCCATGACCTTGTGCTAGCAATCATGAGGAGGGTGGTGGCATGTCTGGCAGTCATAACTGGGAGGGGAGGAGGGATCTGTCAGAAGCTGAGGACCAATGCACTTCCAGAAGTCTCCCATGCTCAGGAGCATGTAAGCTCACAGTGAGAGCATCCTGTCACATCTTGCACTGCAAGAAAGGGTGTTTTCACAGTCCCATGGAGACCACTGAGAACAGAGAAATCTCCAGAAATGAAAGAAAAATAGAATCACAGAATGGCTGGGGTTGAAGATCATCTAGTCCCAATCCCCGCAATGGGCAGGGACACCAATCCCAGATTGCTCCAAGCCCTGTCCAACCTGGCCTTGAGCACATCCAGGGATGGGCCAACCAAAGCTTCTCTGGGCAACACTTACTTTTCCGAATAACAAACTCTTCATCGGATGGTTTTCTCTCAGTTTTCCTTTTTGGAAGAAACTTCTTCATTGTCTTTGGACTTTTGCTGGAATCCTACAGAGAAACAGACTCTGTGTTTGACCAGAACCAAAGGCAGCTGGGACAGGGGAGCAGCACAGCTGGGTGCAGCTACCCATGCTACACACAACGCGTTAGAGAGCTACAAAGCAGACAATGACAAATTTGGGGAAAATGATGGTTTCTGCCCTTCACATGTGCCAGTTGTAACCCACTGCTCCCTGGAACAGTAGTGGGAGTTGCACCTGGAGGTTTGGACGAGGACAGACTCCTCTAGAAAATTCAACTCTTCTCTAAAATCCTTTAGCCAAAGAATTTAAATACATTTATAGCACTTTTAGTCTGCTTACCAGCTCTGTGGTCTGCACTAGAAAACCCTAAAATGTGACTTGATTTCTAATATAAAAGAGTTGGCAAATAGCTCTGCTTCTAAATGCCCACAATTTGAAAGTCTAAATCCCCCCCACACATATACACAGAGAACAGACAAACAAACACAAAGTTAGTATTTGCTATGACTCCATGAGTAAGAAACACAAGTTTTTATCTCCTTCACTCAGTTAAAAGTCTTGTTGATTTGGAGAGAATTAGTGTATTAGTAGGTTACATGCAAAAAGGATTTAAATGAGAAGAGGCATGCCAGGAGGTTTAAGCACCATAACACTAAATCCTTTCTGAGAGTTATCTCAAAATATATTTGCCAGTTGCTACTGACTCTGAAAATAACTTACTGATACCACAAGGCAAAATTAGGATCTTGCAAGCACAAGAAGTATTGACAGGAACAAGCATTCTGTGCCACAACAAGCCAAAGATATGTATCTACCCTTACCTTTAAGATATAAGACATCCTCTACAATGAATATGCAAAGAAAGAGAAGATGAGTGTGAGAGACTGATGATTTTTACCATCAAGTCCATTAAATCCACAATTCTAAAACACATTTCAATGTTAGTCCTGCGATTAATGCAGCACACCCTCTGGTTTTAAAGCACTATCAACATGCAAAGGAGCACCGTGTCATGCAAAACTGAAAATTTACATGTGAGATGCAGGGTGAGTGGGCATTAATACACTCTAAACACACAGAGAACATTCCTCCTTGCTTAGTAGTGTGTGTCTCTGGATGTTGGTTGCTTAAACTGGCGCTCACAACTAAAGGAGCCCCATGTGCCTGGCTCCATCCAAGTCCCAGGGAGTGCTCAGGGTCTGTGCTCAACACCAGTCCTGAAGGCCTCAACCCAGCCCAGTGGGGATGGCAGGATGCTCTGCCCACCCTGGTGACAATCTCCTAGGACTCCACCTTCTCAAAGGGGACCGGCCATCCTCGCTGAAGACTTGACCATATCAGGCATCAGCACTGCAACACCTCCCTGCTCTACTTGCAGGGATGGGGAGCTCCCTACTAGTCTTGTAGAGGGTCCCGTCCCTGGATCCCATCCCTGGGATGCTTGATCCAGGGAACCACTTGGGTCTCCTGAAGGTCTGCCCAGCAAAGTCCTGAACCCTGATGCTATAAAGCCTTCACCTAATGCAAAGCAGCCAGTTAAAAAAAAATATTAGTAGAAGAAATGATCAGTAAATCTTTTTCCCTTTGCTAAACTGAATCCAGGCACAGCACTTTACCCAGAGAGAACTTACCTGTTGTGTCATTTCAAATGATTACTGGAAACAGAACAGGAAAAATGACCCAATTTCAATGGAAATAACAAGAGTGAGGTGCGGTACACAAGCAGGATCTGGGGTTTCCTGAGCACAGCCGGGTACAAGGAAATGTACAAGACTGTGCCATCTCATCCTACTCTAGGAGAAGACAAGTAAAGTAACACTGGATGTCTAAAAATCTCTGCTCTTTTAATCAAACTCCCCCACTTCCTTCCCTTCAAATAACCTTTGAAATTTGTATTCCTTCATTATATCTTCATTACAGGAAGGTGCTTGCATGGAGCTGTCAGCATTGTTTATTTTGTGCTCTACTTTAAATTTAAAAAACTAAAATACAGTGAAATAGGGATTCTGTTTAGTGATTAAGCATCCCAGAGGGAGGGATGAGCAGATGTGGATCTGCTTGGGCCAACAACTAAACTTATTTCCCATCTGTCATCACAGGCTTTTATCCATGAGTCTCTCCCCAGGCTCAGGCTGGACTGACTGGGTACCAGACTGGGCCTGCCCAACTCTGCTGGACATGTTGGCTTTTGAGTTTCTGCCAACATGGTCAGCACAGCTCATTCCCATGGAAGTCACATTTTTGGTCCTATGACACCTTGCAGGATACCATCCAGGATCCCATGCCTTGGGACTCGCTGCAGGCCAGGCCTCTGTGGCAAAAACCTCTTCCCTGGTTTTGAAAGAGACCTGCTATGGGTGGCAGGGGACAAGAAACTGCAAAGGACCATGGTATTACTGATATCATTCAATCTGTGGTTTTTCCCACAGAGAAATTTCTCTTCTACCTCAAGCCTCTACCTATATTTTAAATTCACCATGCAAGCAATAAATGGTTTAGCCTCCATTAGGAATTTGGAACATGGGAAGATTATGGGTAATTTTCAGTCTGTTCAGTTGGAATTTAAACAATTTAATTCCCAAACTGAAATGTGTTACTTTACAAATTCTAAGAAATAAATGCAACAAAATGCAAAGAGGCTACTTAAAATCTCTATCTGGAGCAGCAGAACCACAGTCCTGCCAGCTGCCAGACTCTCCATCCCTAAGTGCTGGGAGGGCTGAGGTGGTCCAAGTCCCCTCCCTGTCCCCATCCCCACTGGGGCAGTGACACTCAAAGGGCTGCTGTACCAAAAAAGGCAGCTGACTCAGATCCAGAGTGCTCACTCAGTAATGGGAACGTTACCTGAGGTACTGGTGAGTAATCCCAAAATTTTAACATGAGGTAGGGAAGGAGAGCACTACAGTTGCGGTGCAGGGTGAGAATCAGAGCTATGCTGTATTTTGGGTTTTCCCACACCACCTCCCAGATCCCAGGCTGGGATTTCTGCAGGGGAAGCCATTCCTCGGCTGCTGCCTCCCAGCAGGACCTTGCTGTGTAACACTCAGGTGGCTGGCAAAGGAGGGTCAAGCCCCCCATCCTGCTCCAGCCACCAAAACAGGGTGGAAACACAAGAAACAGGGGCAGGTGTTTTGCCTCTTCCTCGTGGTGCAGTATTGCTTCTCAATCCTGTAACACTGAGATGCTGCTACAGCTGGAGCTGGAACACATTCCAGCAGGGAGCAGGCCCCCGTCCACGGCTCAGACCAAGACAGGAAGGAGGAGAAGAGGCAGCTCCACCATGGCACTGCCAAAGGACAGGGCTCAGTGGGACACCCAGATGTGGGACTGGTGACATCCAGCAGTTGAGGGTGCTGGCTACAGCAGCCAACAGCAAACATCCAGCCTGCAAACACATGTTCTCATGAGTCCCTTGTGGCACAAAGCCCAGCACAGCAACCAACATCCATTGCAGGACTGGGACCAAACTGGCAGAGTCATTTCTCTCAACATCCTGGAGAACCTACATTTCTCTGCCCTTGCTGTGGGATATGAAACCTGGACACAAGGTCTAGGGGTTGTGTGAAATCAGGGTCCTGCACAGGCAGGTGGGATTATTACCTCTTTGTAACTCAGTGCTGCTGATGGTCTGAGTGGAGGAGCAGGACGGAGGCAGCTCAAGCTCCAGGGCTTGAGGATTTTGGGGGGTTCCAGAGGCCCACGGATCTGCCCAGCTGAACTAAATGTCTGAGAAAATAGATGAGAAGCAAACCAAGACTGTTAATCACCAAACAAGGCAGAGAAGTGGAGGGGGTTGGACAAGTGCTGAGACACTGAGACACCTAAGTTGCAACAGAAATAGGGCAGGATAAATGTAAAATGGTACAAGCACAACATGGTTACACAGCAAACTGCAGGATGTGTCTCACAGCTGTCATGTTATCTCAGTGTCAGGGTGCACTGCTGAAACAGAGAGCTCAAGCAGCAGTGAGAAACCCAGGCAGGAGAGGCCAGGAGCTGACACTTACTGAATGAGGGCCCCAGGACTGTGTTTTGGTGACAGTGCTGCATGTCCCTTTGGTCAGCCTTTGCAAGTGGTCAAGCCATTCGTGCAACTCCTGGCTGGTGCTGCAGGACACAGTGATCCGCTCCATCATGTTCCCTGTGGCAGAGGATTAAATAACTGTCTTTAGCAAGTGGTAGAGACTCAGGAGGAAATAAAGGGTGAGTCCAGCTCAGCACAGCAGGAAATGGCTCCTCAGTTTTCACAGTCCAGTGGCTCCAAAAAGGCCAGGGCAAAGATAGAAACAGAATCGTGGAATCATTAAGGTTGGAAAAGACATCTAAGATCATCAAATCCAACCATTAACCCAGCACTGCAAGGTGCACCACTAAACCATGTCCCTAAGCATCTCATCTACAATGATGATGTGACTGCCCATCCTGCTCAGGGCAACCACTGACCGTGTGAGAGCTGCAAGAAATGCTAAGGGAACTGGTGAGATGAATGTGTGAGGATTATTTAATGTAAAAGGTCATTAAACACAACATTTCCATGATTAATAGGATCCTGACACCAAATACCACCAGTATAAAACAGCTGCACTGCAGACCAGTCATGAGCATGAAATGACTGTGTATACATACAAGTAATGAGATAAATTGAAGGGGAAAATGGGAGGAACACTTGGAAAGCTCCCTGATGACCAGAACCATTAATCTGTCCATAACTGAGGCACTCAGAGCTACAAGGGATGGCTACTGGATGCAGACAGGGCAGACCAGTGCAGAGTAGTGCTACTGGGGCGAGAGATTTGTCCCATACAAAACACTACAGTCTCCAAAGGCAGCCAGAGGCAGAACTCCACCACACTTGGAGAAGATTGCCTCAACCAGGACAGAGGTGCTCAGAAACTCAGACAACACATGGTAAAAGAGCAGGAGGAAGACCATGGCGGGGGGTTAGGGGAAGGAGGACCAGTAGCAACTGTTGTTTGCACTGGGAGGACTGCCTCAGGCAGAGGGCCCCACTGACCTGTGATTTCAAACATGTGCTCATTCCCTTCGGCATCTTCCAGCTTTGTAAGCATCATTCCTGTCAAAGGCAGCTTTCCCTGGGAGAATTGAAGAGCAGTCAGTGTCAGCAGGTGTTGTTCTGCTTGTTTCTGCTGATTCCTTTCTCTTTGGAAATCGCCATTTAAAATTAATTTGTGAAGGCTTCAGACTGAAGGAAGAGTCTCCTTTAATGTATGGATCTAGATTTCCCTGCACAACTAGGTCAAACCCCAGAGATGAGGCTCCCATGACAACTGAGTCATCCCTGGCTCATCGGCTGCCCTTTCCCTTCATTCAGTGCAAACCTTTCTTACAGTCAAGTCAGAAGGATTAATTTCCCCTGTTTTTTCTGAAAGCCTTCCCCATCCCTCTGATTTGCATGCTGAACTGCCTGCTCACCTTACTCCCACCGGTGGGCCAAGTCAGAAAACCCAGCCAAATATTTCCCAAATCTTTCTCATCTCCCTTGCTATGACAAATGACACATCAAAACAAGAGCATCCTTTTCCTGGCAGTATTGATGGTTTCAGACAGCTGGAGAAAAGCCAAGCTTTCAACAGCCATTGGATGGTATGGAAAATGGTAAAACACAAGAAATGCAGAGCTATACGTAGTACCTCACGGAGTGGAATTTTCATGCTTTTTGCAGTGGCTTTACAAATATTTTCAAGAGATGGCACAAAACTGAGAGCCAGCTGGCTGGTCAAAACCCTACAGCTGGGTCAGGACACCTTACACACATACCCCACTCTCAAGAACAGCAGGTAGAACAACAGGTTTTGAGGTTTTTCCTTTTTTTTAAAAAATTTCACAGCATTCACTTACCGAATACTATTTAACCAATTATCAGGACAAAGGCATTGACTATCCTGGCACATGATAAAGCCAAGTCCTGGTACCCAGTCTATGTTTGCATCACAACAGAGAGTTTGAAGGATGCAGAGGACTTGAATTTGATAAGAACAATCTGATTTGCTTTTTTACATCAAATGCCTTGCAACTTCAAATTAAGCATGCCTACCTGATAGATGAACCCACTCATCCGTGGGCTTGCAGACAGCATCAGCAAAACATTGGAAAATAACAAGAAATACCGCTCCTCTTTCTCCTGGGGGGATAAGAATTTAGGTTAGTCCAGTCTGCAATGCATCACAAGCACCTGCCTCTAGCAAACTGAACCTGTTGCAGCTGGAATCACAGCCAGTGAGATCACCCCCAAACCAACTATTCTGGCTTTTTTTTCTTTACATCTTTCCTTAGCATCTCATTTATGTACCAGTTCTCCCTGCATAGATTTTTGTCTGCATCCTGCTAATCATCTTCCAATCATTAGAGAGTGCCTCAGAGCCTTAGGTCCCCCAGCATCTCATATCCCAAACAAGAAAGACTTTTGGGACTAGATGCTGCACGGGTTCCTTCCAGGAAAAATTGCTACAGCAAGCAATTCAGTGCTAACAGGTACTTTCCCACACTGAGCATGCAGCACACATGGCTTTAGCACCACTGGGGAAGGTCTGTGTCAGGCACTGGTGAGATGCATTAGGACCAGCAGGACAAGAATCACTCCAGTTAGTTCCAAAGCACAGGCAGCTCTGTTGGGTGGGGCGTCAGAGCAACTCCTGTGCTGCACATAGGACATTTTCTAGTCACTCTCATTTCTCAGAGTAAGTCACAGGGGAGAAAGAGGGAAATTAATGTGCTACATGACACTGAGATACTCCTTTTCTTGAAAAGTGTGTCACCAAAAGCTTGAAGCTAAGCCTACGGGGTGCCTGACTCACGCCAAAGATGTGCACAGTCCTATTGCACAGCTCTTCCTGAGCTAACATTGCTTGTCATCAGTTTGTGGCCTGGAAGGAGAGGAGCTGCCACCTCACATCACTTACTCCGGGAGCAAGCGGGGATTCAGACACGAGGTCTTTAGCCAGCAGAAGGAACACCACACTCACCTCACTTCCCCCACACTGCACCATAACCTGGGACATGTAGATGACGTTTCCCATCATTTTTATGTCCTCTCCTTCCCAGCGCTGGATGGATTCAGAAAGGATTTGCAACTCAAGTTGTTTCCTCTTCCTTAGCTCCTGGCATTGCAACTGGGAATTGCAGCAGAGCTTTGTTAGCTGAAGGGCAGGAGCCAACCCAAACCATTCCAGTTTCATCAGCAACACTCACAAAGCCCTGTGGGCTCAGGGATGGTTGTGTCAGGGACCAGGAAAGCCTGCTTTAGCTCCATTACATAAAGGCTGTTAAAAAATCACACCCTAGTGATTTCAAATGTCAAAGAAATTGCAAACTGTACTGAGTAAACTTTTCTTTCCAAACCAGCCCTACCTCTGAGAGTTCAGAGTCACAATTTCCAAACCAAGACAGCTACACAGTTAAATGTCTCTAATTTTGCTACTGCTTAGAGGGATTTTGTCCATTTTGTCCAAACAGCAGAGTTGTATTTGTAGCTCTGCAAAGTCCCCACAAGTCAGATGGGTGGATATTTTCTAACCAAAATCTGCAAACCCAAAAGCAGGACTGCGCAGTCCTGTAGAGCAGCACAAAAAAGAATCTTCTGAAAGTGCTGTAATTGAAAAGACTGCACCACTGCTGGGCAGCTGGGGACTGGAGAAGCTCCAGGGAGCAACCAGTCTCTCATCAGCTCTCAGCAAAACAGGACAATTCTGACTGAACAAAGAGTCCTGCAAATCCAAGCAATACTTTCTTTACCCCCTGACTTTACTTTCTTGACTCCTCTGCCAACAGGGAAAATTCCTGAAAAGCCAAACCAGGGCTATTTTCACCAACTGCTTGGTTTTTTCCAAACTCCTTTCTCTGACAGAGATTTTCCTCCTTTCCAATTCATTGACTCTTCAAAGCTCTTCAAAGACAGAGGCTGCATTGGGTACAGTTTGAAACCACACACATTTGAACCAAACTGTGGGGGCTTACTCTGGTTCTACAACTGTTGTATGCTTTGATGGCTCCCCATGTGTCCGAATCCAAGGTTCCCAGGATAAAAATCCAAATACAATCCCCAGGAGTTCATCACAGTCTGTGCAAGGCACCGCTGTGAATCGCAGTGGCTCCTGGGTCCCTCCCTGCCTTTGCTCAGGAGCCTTCCTGGTCCTAGAACAGGACCACACACCCATCACAAGGGGCACCTCTGCCTGTCTAACCTCAAATCTGCACTGAACCTCTTTAGTTGTGTCATAAAGACATTAAATTACTCATCACCCAAGTACACATTTCAAGTAAAACCATCAAGCACTTATGAGATTTCCTAAAGATTAATGATACCTTGTAATTTAAACGAGTTATTCCCCTATTAGCTTCCAGAATAAAAGGAAAGAGTGCTGAGTTTCTAAGTAAATGTAACATGATCACCCTTTCCTGTTTTCTATGAACTTTCTCCTCCCCATCTTTTATCTGCACTGCTAAACACTTGCATCTGTTACAAATATGTGACATCTGTTGTGCTAAAGGAAGGAAGCTGGACCATATCTGGAGTGATTATAGTGAAAGGTTCTCTGTGGCTAAAAAGCAAGAGAGGCTAGAGCTTTTTTAATAAACAAAAAAAGCTTTTTCTGATAAAACCTTTGTGCATATAGGTAGCTTTCCCCACTCTATTTCATCTCAGTGCAGCAGGACTTTGAGGGGTGTAGGTGACAGAGTTCACAGAAATAGGTTTGTTATCTCTGACTCATCCCTTCTCTCTGTTCCCCACCGATGGCCATGGCACCCGGAGTCACAAATTACTGGAATGTAGTCCAAGCCTCCCAATGCCCATGGAGCAAACCTCAGCAAAACCAAGAGTTACTCCATGGGCTCAGAGGGGAACTTCCCATCAGCACCAGCACTTGGGTCAGGCACAGCCATGCTAACCTCTCCCTCAATGAGCAAGGGGTGGTCTAGTTTCAGGTGGCAAATGATTAGGGAACAGAGGCAACAGGAGATGAAAGGGACTCTGCTGCCACCACAGTCCACATGTGGCTTTCAGCAGCAGAGGAGAAACTTGGAGATCCCCCATCTCTGCTCTGGGACCATAGCGCCAGCGTGCACTTGCTGCAGCCAGAGGAGCAGCTCTAGGCTTGAAATGTGAAATTAAGTTTCTTTGTAACCCATCTTTTCCATTCCAAAAGACCTTTTTTCCTAATGAGGAGACAAATGTCAGACTTGACTCATACTTCATGAAATGCAGACCTGAAATGGAGTGCTCTATTTTAAGAATTGCCACCTACCACAAGGGACTTGAAGGATGTGACGGCTTTCAAAACATCTTCATGATCTGCATGCGCCTCCTAGTGAAGGGACAGCAAATTCCTCAGCCATCAGCAGCAGCAGCACCCACCCTGAGCATCAACCCACCCTGAGCATCACCCACTGACCCAGCACACTCAGGGCTGAGGGTACAGGGAACATGGGCTTCAGGAGGAGGTCAAAGTCCCCCAGGTACCTTCCCCACCATCCACTTCAACACGGCATGGCTAAAGGCAGCTATGCAATTCATTGATACCAATTTAATGAGTGTGAAGAGGCCAGAGCAAGAGTAGGTATGATTGGATTTAGAACAAATCTGACTTGCAAAGAAAACTCAGTGAAAATAGGCAGTGGTCCAGGGTGCACCTTTGGGAAGGAAACTTCCATTGATGTGCCAGGTATTCCAGCCACTGCCCCATCAAGGGTGGAAACCCACGAGCATCAAGGGAGCTTCACCTCTGGGTTTAAGGCAGGGCATGTCTGAGCAGAGAGCTCTTGGGCCAAGTAAAAGCAGAATGGTGCCCCTTATCTCTGACCACAGCTGTATGCTAGTACTCTCCCAGAATTTTCTCCTGGATCTAGGGCTCTGCTCCTCACTACCAAGTCCCCATGCCAAGCAAATCATAAGGTGTCTAGGTGGTGATGGAACTGTCCCTGCAGCCTGGGATTGCTCATCGAGGACGTGGAATGAGTGGCTGCCCTGAACACATCTGTCCCCTCAGAAGCTCTGCAGCAGTGCAGGGAATGCTGTGGTGTACATCCACACTGCACACAGCCATTCTCTTCCCACAGCATCACAGCTTAAACCTCAGCCCTACTGATTCATGCAACAAAACTCCCACACTCAGTTTAGAAACTAAGAGAAATAGGTGATGTGTGTTCCCAAATCCACAGCTGAACCACCTGCGAAGAGCAGGCAAAGGGCACAATGCATATCCTGCAAAGAGCACATGATCCCTGCATGGCCATGGTGACTGCAGCCAGGCTCAGCTCAGTCCCTGCAGATCAGCTCAGCCAGTGAGAGGGTACAGGTAGGTCTGGAGTATGCCAACCCTGCAGGCTCTCATGCCCTCTCCTATGTAAGAATATCCTTGGCTCAAGCATAGAGGTTTTAATCCTTTGGCTCAATTGTAGGTCATGGATACGTGTGCTGAATTAACTGGTAATTAAAACTGGATGAGGGGAAAAAGTAAACTTGGTTAAAAACAGACTGTTACTTCTGTTTTCTTCAGCCCCTTGCACCACTCCTGAGTTTTGCCTTCCTCAGCTGGAGTGCACCAGCAGTGAGTAGCACAGCTCCAATAGCAGAGATCTTGACAGTCCCTGGGGCAAGAAATGTCCTGAAGCAGACCTGCTTCTTGCCAAGGAAGTCTTTGTGCCCCTGGCTGCTCTCCCTGCTCCCAGGGACTCGCTCTCCACCTCTTTGTGCTGGTTGCCAGAGCCTGTGCAGCTCTGCCTCCACCCAGGAGCACAGCCCTGGGGCAAGGGGTGGGAATGTGCCTTCAAGCCACAGGAGCGGGTGGCCAGGCTTAGGAATCTCATCAAATGACAACAAGAACACAGATTTATTCCCGGCTGTGCAAATAAACAGCAGCTGCAGCTCGACCCTAGACTCTGCTTTTACTTGTGCTGGAAATGACCCATCTTTGAGGAAGGGCTGGGGTGAAGGCCATTCTTCCACTGGTTTCTCACTTTTAATCTGAAAGGTGGATAATATCTGGGGGACCCTCTGTGCAAAGATGTGGTAAGTACTTTTAGCCACATGGTACTCGAATACCAAGAGGCAGAGGTGTCTCTTGAAGCTCAGGGAGCAGCCCTGGCAGTACCAAGGGGCAGAGCCTGCCCAGCAGCCCCACACCCCACCTACCTCCATGTGCCGCTCCAGCTCCTGCAGCAGGGTCACATATTTATCCAGCCTCAGGAAGGGTTTGCTGAGACTTGTGGTCAGGATGAGAATGCCTGGGCTGGCTGCACCCTGGCTCTCCATGAACTTCTCCAACTCATCACTATAAAAAGAGACAACAACAACAACAACAAGGAGGGCTCCCAGAGCTGAGGTCTGCGTTTTGCTGCCGCCCACGCTGTCCTGGTGGCCAGGGCTCTGCTCTGAGCTGGGCCTCTTTAAAGGCAGCACAAACTCCCCTCTCAGCATCCCCCACCCACCACCAACCCCACAGAGCAGACAGGGAGCTGGGAGCTTCTAGCCAAGCAAGACCCTTCTCCCATGGGAAGCAGGAGAGGATGCTGTGTGGCCACAGGTGTTGGAATGCACAGCCCCTGGGGCACATTGGTGCCAGCAGCTGGTCCCCCAGCACAGCAAGGTGGCACAGGGCCAGGTATCTGATGGACAAGGAGAGGGGAAGGCGGGAGGGAGCTGCATAGGCTGGTGCTGTGCTGGAAGAGGCTGCAGCAATGCACTCAGACCCTGCTGGAAGCTGTGATGCAGATGTTTGCATGTAGGTTGCTCCAGAGAACATGGCTTGTGCGTGTCAGCACATTTGACAAAGCTGATTCTTTGGTTGATTTAGGAAAAGGGGTCAGACTGAGGAATCACATGAGTCATTTGCTGGAGCCAGGCTTGCTGTTACACTGAATTAAAGCTGTATTTCAGCAGGTAAGTAAATACATTGCGAGTTCCCATTGTAGTATGGAAAAACTTACACACTATGGATGTGGTCCTGGCTTTCCCATCATTGCAGGGAGGACAGCTAACCTGCATTAGGGATGATGCAGTGGTAGCATCTTGGCTTGGCACACTCTTGAGCAGGACATCACACAAATACAAGTGTCTACTAAGTGGGTCATGTTGAAGAAAGATGTTATTAATGCCATCTACCAATGACCCTGAAAATCAACCATTTGGTTGAATAGAAGCTCAATTAATAAACTGGGTATCTGGGTGACTCAATGACCATCCTCCTTCTGCAATGATGAGTCCCTCACCATGGTGCCACAGGGGAACACCCTCCCATTTGTCAGTGTGTGAGCACTTGAGCAGTGTGTCTGAAACAGCATCTGGGTCCTTTAGCAAGTAACAATCACAGAAGATGCTACTGCCAGAGCTGAGGCTGCCTGTTTGACCCAAGGTGGGAGTCCTGTATGTGCAAAAAGGACCTGTGAGATCAGCTCTGAACACGAGCAGTGTGAATTGTCTTCATGCTGAAGCTGAAAGGCCCTGCTGAAAAGCCCAAAGCCCCAGCAGTTTTCCCAGCAGCAGGAAATCCCCTTGCCCTATTGCCAAAACACAGGTCAACAGCCATGCCAGGCCAAGTATTAACAACAAAAGTTAACATTTTAAAGGAGTTTGAATCTCCTTGTCCATCACTCACCTGTGCTGTGTGAGGACATTCACTGCTGAAGGGTGGTTAGCACAGTACGTCAGGTACAGCGAGCGGAACTGGGGCATCAGGTTCATGAAACAGCCTCCCACACGCTGCTGGTTCTCGGGGAGCCTGCAGACACCCACACACCAGCCACGTTCAGCCTCTGGATCTGCACCCAGAGCTACAGCACTCTCAGGGGCCTGCCCAGGAACTGCACAGGGACATTCCCAGGTCACCTCATAACTGCATCACTGAGCAAAATACCCACACCTGCCACCTGGGGAGGAGGAAGAGGGGCATCCTCAGGTGGGTCTGGGTTGCTGTGGTGCAGAGAGTGAGCTTCACTACCCATTATCAGCCTCAGACAACCTGATATGTCTCACCAGCAGAGCTACAGCTGGGATGATGAGCATGAGGATGTGCTGGAAAGAGCTAGGGACAATGTGGAGGGGGACCCGCTCTCTGGGCTGTTCATGAATATGGAAAGACAAAGAAAGAGAAGCCATGGCCTGAATATATTCCCAATATTCAATCTTTTCCCATCTCTTTTCAGCCCTTAGCTAAGGCTAAACATGTTTGTCAGCCATCCTGCAGGAAATTATCACCTCTAATAATTTGCTCTTTGCTCCCTGGCAATTCTCATCTTCATGCCTGCTGGATCTCCCACCCTGCATGTGTCTACATCCTTGGGTTAGGCACATTTTTGTGACAGGTCTAGTGACACTCATTCAGCCGGTGCCTTAACACCAGCAATGTCAGAGTTCCTTCTACCTTCCCTCCTGCCAAAGCACTGCCTGCCACCTTTCCTCAGTCCTGTTATTTTCTTCTATATTTAACAAGTCTAAGACAGCAGCCAGGAGGAACATTAATGAACATGTCTTTCTATTATTTTTAGCTACAGTTGAAAAGCTTAACAACCTCAGTGCTATTACACAAACTTACTTTGCAACTTCTTCCAAGGCTTGGTTCAGTGTTTGCTGAAAAGCAGAGATTTCCTCCATGTTTCCCAGCAAGGCTGCGATGTCCCCAGCACTGAGCCTACAAGAGCCACATCACCAGTCACCACCAAAGAGAAGTTGCTCTCAGGAGCACCCTGCTTTTATTCATCAGCAGCCCTTCCAAAAAGACACCAAAATTTCTCCTTCCCCAGATACAGCATCAGACAGAACACAAAATTCATGATCTGTGAGCTACAGACCACAGTCTCCTGGAGAAGATGTCTGCTGCCAAAGATTATCTTAATCGGATTTTAACCACTTAATTTCATTAATCTTCTCAGATCTTTAGCTGTCTAATAGTCACAGACAGATGGGATTTCAGCCAGAGGTGGGGAGGGAGGTGTGTGCACAGACAGAGTTTTGTCTTCAGGGATTCATGCCATGGGTCTCCCTATGGGAAGAGACTCCCACAGGTAGTGGCTGCTTTGTTCCTTGAGTGAGGTTGAATGTTTCCAGAGCTAATATGCCTGTTTCTGTCATCCTAAGAGTCACCCTCATAACACCCTCATTTAGGCCTACAAGGCTGACAGCAAAAAAAATTTTTCCATGTGAAGATTTTGGGAAGGGAGAAGTGACTGAAATACAGAGGTCTTAGAATACCACTCTCCCATCTCTCCTGACTGGACAATGTTAGAACACGTGTCCTCTGTCCATGACACCCCAAGGCTCCCACAGTGTTCCCTCCACCTCAGATGCCCTCATATCTTACTTATCATAAGACTGGAGGGGTCTTAAGTAAGTTCCCAGAAGTGACTGTAGTTCCTTCGCATAATCTCGTTCTGTTTCCAGAATATTCTGCAACACCTAGGGTGAGAGACAGAGCACTGAGAAGATCTTTGTACTAGCAAACTAGTCAAAAGAACGTGACATCAACTTCCAAGGCTGGAAAAGCATGAAAGTCTATTTTAAGTCCAGAAATTACATTTCTTAATGCAGAACCCAAAACACTCAGGAAAGTCCTGGTGGTCAAATACTGAGATTTTACTTTGCAAACTTGGGGAAGCCTGGAAAACAGCTGTTAAAGGCTGCACCAAGGATGGCTTCTGTGGCAGATCAAGCCAGGGCACACCTCATTTGCCACTTCAGGGGTGCGATGAGCTGGGTTTGGTCCTGCCAATCCATCTCAGCAGCTGGTTTGTCTCTGGCCACACAGCATGCAAACCCAGCGCCTGCACGCTCCCAGTCAGCACTCCAGTTTCTCAGTGTGGATGAGCTCTGGAGACAGTGGAGGTGGTTTCCAGCTCCCTGGACATGCAGATTCTGCTTTGCTTTGCTTGAATTATATTTAGCCATACTGATGAGCAGGATTCAGATCCAGCACTGAGAGCCAGGGATGCTCACATGAGGCATCTTTACTCTCTTCCATCACAGCCTGCACACAGCGGGAAGGTCACTGCCCCTGCTTTGTCAGACCTCCTTGCTTTGGCAGCAATAGGTAAAGGAGGGGATGTTTCCCCACCCCTTCTGTAGCAGCAATTCATGGCCTGGCAGGCTGCAAACCTGCTCCAAAGCCAAGCCCAGTTCCAAAGCCAGGCCATGAGCTGTGGCAGCTGCCCATTCTCCGAGGGCTGCAGCCGCTGCCACAGGCACAGGACAGGCACCTTGGAGTGTAACAAGTCCAGCCAAACCCAAGGATGGGTCCAGAGCCCTGATTTGGCTTGCTTACACCATCACATTATCTTCCCATCTTTATCAACAGGAAATACTGTGCCTTATCCCCCTGCATTGATCTGAAAGCTGCCATCTCTCCTTAATTAACTCAGTTATCTACTTCAAGGCCCCACTTTTGACATCTTGCAGCCACTTCCATTTGTGGTTTATTGTCTCAGCAGCCTTGAATCAAGGGAATGGAAACAGTTGCATTTAAACACAGAATCATGTCCCCAGTTGTTACAAATTGCTTCAATGATTTTTAAGGGAAGGAGCCACTTCTGAAGATTAATAACATAGTACTTATTAAAATGTATGATCAACACTTTAAAACTTACCACAGGGTAATAATTCTTTGTCAGCTGAGCATTTTCTAGCCCTTTTAATGCTTTGGGAGAGAGTGGTTTATCTGTACAAAAAAAAAAAAAACATGAATAAATTATAGTGTACAGCTCTCATTATTCCATCAGGAAAAGACACTGCCACATCATGTCCAGCAAATGTAACTTCACCCCTGTGACCACAAAACTTCAATTGCAGGGTTTGTTCCCCCATTTCACAAAAAAAATAGGATCAAACCAGTGGCAAGCACAACGTTGATGGCAGCCAAGCAAGTCACACCAGAAGCTTCGTGTAGCCTCTGCCAGTCAATGTCCAGGTTTGCTCCAAAATCCCTGGCAGCAGCCCAGTTTCTGACAATGTTTGGAACTATTGTGTGGCTTCACCTGGCAAACTAAATTTGTTTTTAAAACTGGGTGTCTGTCAGAAATGACAGATGCTGTGTTTTTTTCCAGTTGATTCACAAGCCACTTGAAGCCAACCCCAATCAATATGCTGAACTCCGATCCCCGCAGTCACTTGTGATGCAAAATCCTTCTCTGAATTCAGGTAGATTTAAATGAAAAGCTCTCAAAAACCTGAAAATCAATTCTCATTCTGCATTTGCTAAATCCCTGCTGATGCCTCCAGCACTCCACATATGTGCACACATACACACATGGACAAGTCCCCACTCCAGTTTCCCTTCCCTAGAGAAGCCTCTTCCCTGCCAGCAGCAAGGCTTTCCCAGCAACACCATCACCCCTCTGGGCTGGGACAGGCAGGCCATGCAAGGCTGACCCAGTCCTGGCCACACTGAAAGAGCTCCGTGCCACCAGCAGCTGCCAGGCTCTCCTGTGTCCCTGCAGTCCCTCACACAAGGCAGGTACTTTCACACGGATCGCAAGGGAGAAACTTGAAATTGATATATTTAGCCTCTTCATGTACTGTCTAATGATTGCCCTTGTAGTGCTTCCTGTCACTTCCAGCTAAAGGCTCAGAGGAGCTCAGCTCCACAGTTATTTCACAGAATCACAGAGTATTTCCACCCAAAGGGCACAGCAGAGGTATGGACACTGCTGAAAAACAGGGAACTCCATTCAGAGTGACAAGTCTTGCACTGTGCAGGTGGCAAAAGCAGCTCCCTGCCAGCTGCAGCCCTGGCAGTGCTCCTGGGGCAGGGAGGCTTCACTGATGGTGCCCCATTCCTCACTTGCAATACAGACACATCTCCTGAGCACACAGACACCAGGGCAATGAACCCTCCTGCCACAGGAAACGGTGCCGAGAGAGGATCTAGAGGGAAAAGCTCTGCAGACAGAAAAATCTGATGGGCTCTTACATCAGGATCTATGGGAGACTGGCCCTTCAGAGAGGTACTGTCACTTCATGCAGCTCCCATCTGATTTTCCCTATAGGACTCAAGTTTTCTCTCCTTTGTTTAAAACATCTCTCTTCTCCCCTCACTGAGTTAATTAGTGATTCCTGAGTTGTGCCAGACAAGACTTCAATCCCTGCTGCAACTTCCTGCTCCAGCTCAGACATCATTTCCCAGAGGGAAATAGTGGGAGACAAGATATCCTAACAATGATTTTCTTCATTTAGAATTAACTAAAAACTGATCTAAATCTGAGCACTAAATCATGAGATTTTTTCTTCCCTCATTTGCTTTATTTTTGCAACTGCGGAAGTGAGGATGTCTAACAGGGCCTGCACATTTTGCAGCTACTTTGCAGACCCCTGCTGGTATCTCAGAGTTTGAGGCCAGAGCAGATCCTGAGCCACAGAACCAGCACCAAGCACAAAACTGTTCTCCATCTATGGTAAGTCCTCAAGGCACATTAAGGAGTTAAGTTGCATTTTGCAAAAAAACCAGTTGAATCTCACACAAAGGCCTGAGCAGGGGTGAGCTGCTTGAATGGATGTGTAATGCCACAGGGCAGGTGGCCAGGGGCTTCACATCATCACCACCCTGTGTCTGGGTACAACCACATCACAGAAAATGCTAAGGACACTCAAAACAAAGCTCAGTTAAGGCAGATCTTATCAGATAGATCATCCCCCACGCTTCCTTTCTCAATATTGCAGCAGAAGCATCTGGGGAAAAATGTACTCTGTGAAACCAGCCATCAGTATGGACCAAAACAAACCAGGCCCTGTGGCCATACAGTTTTTATTGGATTCCACACTGTGATGGTGAGCATCCATCCCACTGATGCCTGAAAAGCCAGGATCAAACACAAATGCATTGCCTGACCAAGGTCTCTAATAAAAAGCTGGTTCTGTGCTCAGATGCTGGAATGACCTGACAGCTCCCCAGGACAAAGGGGACTCACATCCATCTCTGTTCTCATCCTCTGACAATATCCCTGCTTCCATGCTGCTGGGGCTTGAGGGGAGCAAGAAAAAGGCACAATGTGCTGGGAAGAGGGTGAAGCAGCTCTCAAGCAATTAATCCAATACACTGCGCTTTACCCTTCCATTCATCTTTCCATTAGCCTAGCTGCCTGAAGTACACAAATAATAAATAAAAAATGTCCTTAATAAACAGCAGAATTTCCCAAAGGCATGAGGGTCCTCACTGCATTATGCCACTGTCATTCAATCAGCCCTTGAAAGCAATTTGCTTACCAGTGGATTTGATCTCTCTGACGTAGTTGCTTGGGAACCAGCCTGTTTTTCCATTCAAGGTGCCTTCCCACCAACCCCCTTCTTCAACTCGGGTGACATAAATAATGTCTCCTTTGTTAACAGAGAGTTCATCCTCATTGGTCTGCTTAAAATTGAACCTGGCCTTTACCACCAGCTGATGACTGCCATTCTCGGTCATCTCCTAAGGAAAGAAATGTGTAAAACCATCAGTAAATAGTCAAAAAAAGCAGAAACCACTAGGACAAGCCATCGCTCTTCGCTGTTGTGACAGCTGTTTTTTCAGTATTGCTCTGTATGACAAGCAGTATCTTGCTGTTGTGTAAACACTCCCTTCAGAGGACCACAAGGTCCCTCCCAAGCATTCATTTAGTTTCCCAGGGCAATGGGTGGCAGATAAGAATCACTCTTCTCACACCACACAGAGAAACACTGCAGTTTGGAGAAGCTGCAGGACTCTCTCCAGCTGAGACAGCAAACCCATGATGGAGATCAGGGGAGAACAACCTCTGATGTTGACCCAGAGGTACCAGTCACACTCCTCTACCCCAAGGCCATCAAACCCACGATTAC
This sequence comes from Drymodes brunneopygia, assembly GCA_013400955.1. Taxonomy (NCBI): domain Eukaryota; kingdom Metazoa; phylum Chordata; class Aves; order Passeriformes; family Petroicidae; genus Drymodes; species Drymodes brunneopygia. The sequence goes on from VZTZ01009406.1 coordinate 111,961, forward strand.
ATATTAAATAAAGGGTACCACAGGCTTGGACTGCCTCCGTAACACCCTTGCTGACTGGGAAGCTGTGCTGTTGGAGTCACTCTGGGGGCCTCCAGCCGCAGAGTTAAGAGAGGACAGATGAGAACATGGCCCTTTTGACAGCTGATCTGGGGAAACAAAACAACATCTGAGTTTTACCCAGCTGTCCCCCATCCCACCACACCACAGCAAAGCAAAGAGTAAAGCCTGTAAAGAAAACAGGAACAGGGCTGTGAACTCTTCCCAATTCGAAGAGCATCTACCAGAGCAAGACAGCAAGTGCTTGGCATCTGCAGCATGGGTACTTCCAGTCAGCAGTGAGAGTGGTTTTCTGGGCTGGGATAACCCTTCCATCATGGAAGAAGTTGAATTGTAACCCAAGGCACTCCTGGTTGGTTGTGCCAGCTCTGCAGCCACACATCCATTTGCAGTATTTATTTGAAATCCCCCTTAAAACTGTAGAAAAGTAGAATAGTACTCAGTACAGTGATTCCCCACTGGGAACGTTTCTGGGATCCAAGTAAGCACTGTTGAAGGTGTGTCAAAGCTTTGCTCTCCAGTGAGTGCTCTTAGGTCACCTCTGCAGCTGCAGTGTGGGCTGTCCTGCTGAGTGGGGAGGAATGCTGAACAGCTGGTCAACACAATCACTCCTCTATTTAGAGAAATCCTTCTGGGTTCATTATCCAGTGAAAGAGGCTAGGCACTATTTTGATTGCTGTTCATGGACCATTGCCATTAGTCATGTGAGAAAAGGATTCAAGCCATGCCAAGGAAGGACAGGAGTGTCATCCCCAGGAGATGAACTGCACATGGAAAGGCTCAGATCCCCCCAGCAGCTCTTGGAACTGCCTCCCTCACACACTCACAGCTCCTTGCTTTGCAAACCAGCCTCTAAGCTTGTTTCTGTCCCCACCTAATGCTGGAGGCAATGCTGCTGCTCTGACACATCTGTTTTCATAATTAGTGATTTGTTCCTGTACTAATACTGAAAAAGCTGCCAGAGGGTAAAAAGTTTCCTGGTCCTAACTGTGCAGAGACTGAGTCAGTAGCCTTGTTGCTAAGAGCAGTTCCAGCTCCTGCAGGATCTGGCAGCGTTCAGCCCAGAATCCTGCTGGATGCTGCAGAGGGGTAAATACATGGGATTCAAGCCACCCAGTAATTCCCAGTGCTTCACTGCTACTGTACCCCATACCACACTGTGGGACACCACTCAGATCACCTCCTTTCTGTGTCCCATGGTGCTCAAAAGACACAACAGCAGATAGTATCAATTCAGTAAACTGTGAAGGACTTCTAATATCGATCTTGTAGCTTCTCTTCAGATTTTAGGACATTTCTGCATTCCAGAGCTGCAGTTTTCCACCTGTGGTGGGAACCTCACATGTCCATGGAGCTCAAAGGCAGAACAGAGAAGAGCAGTCTGCAGGAATCCCTGTGCTGTGTGTGCAAGTCTTTGGACCACGTTTGAGTTCTGCCTTGAAAACACTGCAAGAGAGGGTGATACAGCCATGAAATGTGCACAGAAATCGGAAAAGACAAACTCCAAGGCTGTTTTTCCTCCATTCTCCTCCAGTCTGAATGTCAGCATGGAAAACTCATTCTGAAGGGGAAGTTTGGTCGGAGTTACAGGAACTCAGCTGGGCTTTTATTCTCCTCAGAGGATTTTTCTTTCAATAGGAAAACACCTCATCCTTAGATTGGACCTGGAGCAACACAAACTGTGAGCTCTTAGGGAAGAGACTTGCTTTCTCTCTCTCCTACCCCTTGCACAGCAGGGACCAGGTCTGTGACCATGACTTCCAGGTGCTGCTGCCTCACAAAGCCCAGCCATGCCATGCTCACACACCAGTGTAGCCAGCCCATGCTCCAGCCATGGGCAACATCCACGGCAAACCTTGTGGGCTGTCAGTGAGTCAGTTTTCTCTCTTGCCCTGCTCCTTACACAACTGCCTGACAACTGCTCGGTGAATTCCCAGCTTCCTGGGCTGCAGCAACTGCAAAACCCCTCCCCATGTAAAACCCACGTTGCCAACAGAGTGGGTTTTTCTCTCTGAAGCATCCTGATATTTGAGCAGGAGCGGTTTTGGCTGCTCTTGGTGACTCACAGGCCAGGGGTGTGGCTGGCTGCCAGTGTGAGATATTCTTCCCCTGATTCCTTCTGAAAGGCAGGGCATAAATCCTGAGTCCAGACTTTGCTTATCCAAGTCATCAGACACAGTCCCACGGAAATGACTCCATTACTGTAGATTTTATGATTCTCCCTGCCCCTCCCAATCTTCCAAAGCTTTTATAAATATCTGCAGCAACCTAGAAACAAATGTAAAACTGCCTTTGACAGTTTGGCAGAGAAGTGTATCATTTATATTGCATCATGACAGTGTCCTATTTTATGCCTGGTCCAGCACGGAACACTGCTGCCATATGTTGCTTAAACTATGGTTAAAATAGCTGAGTTTTCTGCTCACATTCCTACACTATTTTTGGCAGATGAGCCTTGTCTGATCCAGCACAGCTGGTTCTCCTCCCCTGCCCTCTCTTGCAGACAAAAGCATCAAGCTCTGTATTGCTCTGTTTTGATGGACAGCTGCTGAACTACAAGTTTATCCACTCCAAATGATGCCTCCAGTTATTTGCATAAAAAGATCCACAAAGACACAAGGATTTGGACTTCAAATGGATGCTCAGAAATACATTCCCACAGCATTTCCTTAGCTGACACCTACTTCCCTCTGCCTCCAGCCAGGTTGTTGGGATGCAGTGGTGCAATGGGTGTTGGGATGTGCAGGATGTCAGAGCCTTGGCAACAGCAGCAGCTGCAGTAGCTGGTACCAGGCTTATCCTGATGCTCCTTTCAGCCCGTGGCCACTGGCAAAACAGACAAACAGGACCATCTGCAGCAGCAGTTTGTAGGATGCAGGCTCCTGCTCCTCAGGAATTTGGCCAAGCCACCAAAAAGTAAATGTTTGAGACACGTATTTATTTTACCCTGTACTTTTCCCAAGGGTGCTCTCTGCCCAAGCAGCTAATTATATTGCAGGCATTGCGCTTTTTAACATTTAAACACAGAAAGCAGAAGTTCAAACAGATGTTTGCCACGAAACCAAGAGGATCCCAGCTTCTCTATAGCCCTACCAGTAATATATGACAGGAACTATTCCCCAGCAAAGCCCTGTCCTGGGTTGAGCTGGCACATGGGTGGCTGGAAGAATGGAGCTGGGGCTGTGAATAAGGGGACAGATGTGCAAATAGCATTGCAGCCTTGCCACCCTGTCAGCACACACCCCCTCACACCCCTCCAGTCCAGCAACAGGTAAGGACAGAGGCAGGAGAGTTTCTCTCTCCTTTTGCTTTCAGAATAATGAAGCAAATATGAATCATAACAGCAGCATTTGCAGAGGTTGCTCCCAGTCGAGTTAACCTACATTTCATATCCCCCATCACACTGAACTGCAAGAGCTTCTGCACAGGGTCAGAGGGTGCTGCTGGTAATTGAGTGGAGAGAGGCTGGGAGGAGGTGCTGAGGCTGGCTGAGCCTGAATTCCCATTTCCAAACTTCTACAGAATGAGCTGTCAGCAGAGCTGAGTCCTGGCTGCAGAACAGCAGCCTCAGAACCTGAATTTCTTCAGAGCAGCATTATACACACAGACACACACGTATGTGTGTACAAATCATAGGGAGGGGTGTACAAATATATACTATTATTATTATACATTATATATTATTATTAGATGTATTATTATATATGTTGATATACAATATATGCACGATAATTTATACACCAGTTTATATAATGTATAGGCAAAATGCAGTAAGCTAAAAGGAAAGCCTTCCCATGAGAGGAAAGTAATGAGTTTTCATTTTGAAATCTCCTTTAAATCATCTCAAATGTAACCTGCAACAGGGAAATGGAGCTCTTCTCCTGGTGCTGGATTTTGGTGGGTGTGCAGGAGTCTGTCCTAATACACCTGTATGACAAGAGGCTGTGAACTCCTCCCAGCACCAGGCAGACCTGCTCCTCATCACCTCAGAAAAGGGACCCTGGTCCCCTCACCCCTCCCAGAGCACCACTGTGCCATTGTCTCCCACGTTGAACTTCTCCTTTCACAGACTATGCTACTGAATATCATTTTAAAACAATCTGTAGGGAACAGCTACATATCTGGGATGGAATCAGGATGAGCTGATTTATTTTGGTTCTCCAGCCTACTCTTGCTCCCAGGGATGCAGGACAAGCCAGCAGCTTGATTCTCAGATCGAGGAGCCTACTCCATGGAACCAGAGAGAGGAGAGAGAAAAACATCAATACAATTGACTGAGCAACTAGCAACAACATTTGTTTTGCCATTCAGGGAAGGTATTATGCAGATGGAGCTGTTTTTCTCTTCAGCTTTAAAATACACTCTTTAAAATCTGATATTTGCATTTTGGGAGGTGCACGTTCATTTACATTGAGGATCCCTAATGCTGACCTACTTTGAGGTCCCTTAGTGCTGTCAAAACTGAGCAGAGGTCCCTCAGTGTAAAGTGATAACTGAGCTCTGCAGAGTTCACACAGCAACTCTGAAACACCACGTTTTAACCCAGAGTTGGTAGAAGCCTGAAATGTCAATCCCACCATCCACCATCAGCCAGCAGTGCTGGCAGCACAATTTGACAAACCTCCAGAAATCACCATAAAGCAGGAATTAAAAAAATTAAAAACCAGCCTTGCATACACACGAGAAACAGTTTGAAAGGACAACAGAAGAACCCCTCTTTTCTTACCTTCAGTAGCTTTATTTACAGCTGTTAATGTGCTCAGGACCTGGGAGAACTGATCTCCAGTGTATAAATCATGTGGATCAAACACCTGTGAAAGATGAAGTCAGTCAGTCAAGCCCAAACCATCTCACTCTGGCTGCTGGAGCCAGCCATGGTGCTGGAGGGTGACAGAGAGGATTGGGCAGCCCCTGTGTCTCTGTGGGGAAAGGGTGTTCATTCAGGGCTGACAAGTTCCATTTCCTTTACAGCCAGAGAATTCCTGGGGCACCACTGGCAGGCAGCGTGGGAAGGGCAGGGGAACCCAGCAGCATTTGGAGTGTAATGCTGGGAAGAGGGAGGGAATCAGTGCTGTCTGCAGAGCAGAGACTCCTCTGAAAATCACCGAGAAGGTTATTGCTGGCCTTGAGGGAAGGAAAGATTTTGTTGCTATTTTTGTTACCGAAAGCTGAAGAGATTGAGGCTGCACATACAGATCTATGTATAAACACACACATATTTTCCACAGCAGAATTAGCACACGTGGAATTTTCTGCTATTGCAATATATAGTACATTTACACTTTTTTACAGAAAGACAAACTTCTTATATACAAAACTTTCACCCTAAAGAATTTGGTGTTGCTGATCCTCAAAGCAAAACACAAATACATGGTTAGTAAGGGCTTATTTTGCATGACTGATAACCTGAACCATGTACACTTCAGAAATCACTACCAGTACAATGAGGGGTAGTTTGAGTTTTCAAAACACTTCAACCCCCTCTAACACCTGAAAAATACTCTCAACTTGATACAGACTGTACAAATCCTACCATTAATGAAGTAAAGACAAGAGATACAAAAAGTCCCTCTTGTTGGAATCACCAAGGCACCATCCCCAAATACATGTTGTCTTGCAGATGGAGACCACAGACATCCAATGAACAGGAAATATGATTTGAAAGCTCTCCTGGCAGACACTGTCTAATTACAAACACTTCCAGCACACTAAAGAGTGTATCCTGCTAAATAAGGACACAAGTCTTAATTTACCTTTAGGCTAGTACTGCCCTTTAAAACAGCCCTTTCTTGCTTTCCACACGGAGCTCCTCGAGTATGCTTGGCATATTTCAAACAGGAAGGGGACTGGCCTCTCTCACAGCCCTGGATGCTTGTGGCACCTCCTCCTCTTAACAGACACACCAGAGCAGCACCAAAATCCAACACAGACAGTACAAAGGCTGCTCTTTGTTGAGAATATGTTTTCAGATTGACTGAGCTACTCAATACTGAGAAACATGCTTTACCCTAAAAAAATTTAATCCATGCTTAGCATGGGGACAGCCTGCTGTCATTACAAATATTAAAACCTGTAGCTCCACAGCTCCAATTGCATTCTACTGCTCTGCACATTCCAGGGACATACCCACCTATCTTAGGCTTTGCTCCTTTGGACCATGCAAGTCCCATCCCCTCTGCCAACTGGGGCATGAACCAGTTTTTCTGCCCCGCAGTTGCAGGCAGTGCTATCCAAGCATTGCCTTCAGCCCTAAGCAGCGACATTCCCATCTCCATGGAAAGGGAGACGGAACAGAGAGCCCGGGCGTGCGCTGACCCCGCTGGCAGCTGCTGGAGGATGGGATGTTACAGTTGCACAAGAGGAAAGTAAACAGCCAGGCTGGGTTTGCATGCATCTCTCTGGTGTGTCATTTTCTCAGCCATACCCTTTTTCTTCCACTTCAGTAATTTCAGAAAATGAAGTTCTGCCCTGAATTAATGCCTTTTTTTCCTAGGGAGCAAAGTAGTAAAATACATCCCAAATCCTTCAATGCAGAGAATAGTGCTGTAAGCTCAGAGTCATCAAGCTGACAAAGTCCAGAATAAAACGGTGAGAAGAAAGATATGCAAAAAATTCTAGCACAAAAAGCAAGTAATAACATTTAGAACTACTTCATGGGGAAATTGTCTGGAACAGCTACTGTGGAACAGTGGCTACATGGAAAACTCTTCTGGGTCAGCAACTGTAATGTAAATATACTCTGCAGCTTGTTCCAGAATAAATTTCTCACACAGAAAAGTTCTCATTTATGAGCTAAAAATTACTTTTTCCAGTACAATCCATCGATAATTCCATTCATAACTAAAAGACAAGCTGCAGCAAGAAGACAAACAGAGGAAGAAAAGGCTTTTTCACTCCTAACTCATGGAAGATCAGGTGAATGTAACAAAAACCATATTTAAATCTACACCTGCCATCTGAGGATCTCCATTAAAACGCTATTCTGACTTCCAGAATCACAGACTGCACCTTTCCTCGGTAAAACGCTCCAGCTGTTTCGACAAGCATCGCACTGGGCAAGAGAAGCTCTGCACTGCCGCACCGCCAGGCTCCGCCAAAGACAGCGAGGGGATGAGAAGGAGCCGGTGCTTCGCGACCAGAAGAGCACCCGGCTATTCGGGAAGGACGAGGAGACCCAAACCTGGCTGCGGCTAGCAAGTTATCAGCACCCAAGATCCAAGTCCCGCGACGGGAAGCGCAGAAAACTTAGGGAAAGTCGGGTTGTATTTCGAGTCCGAGGTGTCCACAGCCGGACAACCCCCGGCAAAACCCCAGCTGGGTGCCAAGCCCGAAGCTCGGCATGGCCGCGACCCCTCCAAACCCGAGGACGGGGGCTGGAGCCGCCCGTCCCCCAGCGATGCGGCGCTTCGGGCGCTCGCCGACCCGACTACTCTCCCTGGACCTGCCTCTGCCTCCAGCGGGAGCGGCGGCGCGGCCGGAGCTCCGCCAGGATCAGCGAGACAGAGGCGGGCGGCGGGAGCGCCGCTGCCCCCGCGGAGCACCCCGAGCGCAGCCACCGCGCCGGCTCCGGACCCTGCCCCCTTCAGCGGGGACACCCGCGGGAGACACCCGTGCTGAGCGGCTGGGACCCCGCGGTGACCCCGGGGGACACTCGGAGGCGCTCGGTACTCACGGCGGCGGGCGGGCGGGCGCGCAGCCCCGGGGCATGNTGCAGCAGGTTTGCATCACTGTGAAGAGAAATACTTCAGAAGGGTCCATAGATGAGGCACAGTTCAGTTGAGGCAGTGAGAGCTCAGAGACGATGTGTCCTCTGCTGCCTGTGCCCATCTGTTTGGGGAACATCCTCCTGCAGGGAGCAGGAAAATCCCCAGATACTTCAGCACACCAGCAGGCTGCAGTGCGGACAGGGAATGGAGCACTGCACTGATACCCGGGGTGAAACCCAGCTGTCGGTCCCAGCCCCATGCAGGGACACCCCACACACCTGGAACCAGGGGTCTCTGGGACACTGGGTCACTCTAAATTCATACAGACCCATTCTCCAGTCCTTGTCCTGGTTAAGGCTGGGCAGGAGCTGTTGCTTCTGATGTTATCCAGCTAGGAGAGGTAACGTCACTTTGGAGTGAAGCCACAGCACAGCAGGTTTTGGGAGTGCATGGATGGAGAGCTAAGAGGGTGATGATTTCTCACCTGCTCTCCCATGCCTTCAGTGCAGGTAGTTTGTTGGAGGTTACAGGCACCTCCAACAGCACAAATAACCTCTGTGCTGCTCATGATGGTGATGACCCTCTGCATACTCTGTGATCCTTCTGGACAGCAAGAACGGTCATTAAGCAAATTTAATCCAGCTATTTATCTTGCATATACAATTCTCAGCTCACAAAATTCAGACCTTGCCAGAAGTTTTGTGGTTGTATTAACAATACAATTCTGCTGCTGAATTAAGGTCTTGTGCTTCCTCAGCAGCAAATTGTGCTTAGCTATTGATCTGCTGTTGTTATATGCACACTGGTGTCAAGAGCAAAAGCCAAGTTCCCATCTGTGTCCTCAAGAACAAGCTAGGCCAGGAGCTTTCTATGATTTTTCTCTTTCCTCATGATTTCTGCCTTGTCTCTTCTACACTAGACTCCTCCTGGCCATCAGGACAGAACCCTTTGTTTTCCACTTTCCACCTCAACCCACCCGCATCCAGCTGGCATTGCCTTAGCAGTGCTCACTCACTGGACCAGCTCTTGGGTCACATACACAGCTCAGATGTTGAAGCCACAGTGTAAATGTAGCACATTCAGGATTTCTGCACTGTTCCTCAGTCCAAACCATGGAAAATTCCTCGAAGCTTAAGCTCAATGAAGTGCCCATGTCTTTTGCCTAGTCCTTTGTCTCAGCAGAGCTGGGTTGACAGATGTTCTTATAGCTTGGATCAAATTATAGCACTGAAAAGCTGTTGGAAAGTTTTGGACACAGTCTCATTGTTGCACCTCATTACAACACTCGCCTGGTTAGAAGGATGGGGTGATTCCCCTGCTTGCCATCTCTTTCAGGACAAACACACATGAAACAGCAAAAGATTTCAAGCTTCAGTCCTGGGCTGAAGCTAAGGAACAGTTTTGTTATTTATACTCTGCCATGAAGTGGATTCTTCCAGCTCACACCTCCAGCCTGTAGAATGGCTTCAACTTAATGCAGCCAGCTCATAGCAGGAAGGTCACAGAGTGTCCTTCCACCCCTATGTCCAAATGTTTCACTGCTCCTGTAAAACAAGAGAAGTTGCTGTTTGCCTTGCTGTGTCTTTCTTCCACTTCCTGAGTTACCAGGACAACAAAGGGTAGGAGGGAAGTGCGTATGTGTAGCTCTGTAAGAGTAACCTCTATGCATCCCCTCCTACTGAGAAAGATTGGCAAGCAGTGTCTGTTCAGTGGAAGGTGGGACTTGGGTTTCCACCAAAAGCTGCTGGAAACCCTACCTTCCACACAGACCACCTTTCCTGCTTGCTGGCAATGCCCGGTGGTGTATTCCATGACAGCTATACAAACATCCATGACAAAAGCAAATGGAAGGCAGAGTACAGTGAAGCCATGGGATGCCAGGATGGGAAGCTAATGTCACGTTGGAGATTCCCCAGGATGAGGTGCTTTTGTACAAGTCAGCATCCAGAAAATAAGTTGAGAACTCTCATTTTCCTCAGAACATCCTCTTTTGCTCACATCTGCAACAGGAACAGAATGTTTGACCTTAACATGCCCTTGTCAGTGTCAATGGCTCAGGTCCAGCCCCAGGGTACTTCTTTGTATCTAAGGAGCATGAGTTCACTGTGGCATTAGGAAAAGGGCAGAATTTGGGAGAACCACCAGGGTTTGATTGTCATATCTATGGTTTGGGTAAGCAGCAGGATGGATGTCATGGAATTCAAATGTATAAAGCCCAGACCTTTCCTGATGTTACCCTTTTCTCAGGCTACGTTGCTGAGGCAGAACAAAACCCTATTCTGTGCTCATCTTCCTTTTACCTAATATCTGATCACTGCAACTTAAATGCTCATAGATCTTGGAAGCAGAAGGTTCTCTGCCTGTTCTGATGCTCCAGACATGCTTCCAGAGTAAATGTGATGCAGTAAACTCTCTCCTAAAGGGCAATGGCCCTTTCCAAGGTAAACTAGGGATCAGGCATGTGGAAGGATCACCCGCAGGAATGCAGCTTAGAGTCTCCTTGTCAAAATGTTCCAAACAGAGCAGCTTTTAGCAGAACAGATGGCAGGGGCTTTGCCTGAGAGGACTCAGAAAAGCTGGCAACATAGGAGAAGAGTTGGAAGGAAGCATAAACGCTCTGCCTGTGCCATGTCTTGCCCACCATCTCAGCTGTCCTACCTCGAGCCTTCATCTGCATGAGGCTACAAGAGAGGAGGTAGGAAGAAGCAAAATTTTAAGTCTTCACTTGGCGTTCTAATATGACAATATTTTGGAAAAAGAAAAAAGAAATTGTTTTCATTTCACTGTAAAATTTAAACTCAAACTTGAGAGCTTTGAGTTTTTATCCAGCTTTTGAGGTCTTGTCTCACAGCAAATGGGAGAGGCACACATGAGCATGAGGGAAGTTACTGAAGGCTCAGAATATTTCAAAGACAAAGTGGGTTATATATCAGAAGGAAAAAGAAGTCAGAAACCTTGAATTTACTAAAGCCAGGGAAGAAAAGGCCCATGGAGGATCAGAGGAACACCCAGAGATGGGCACACCGTGTTGCCTCCTTTGGGTATCTGAAAATTCTGGAGTGTGACTGCATTATTGCAGAACAAGCTTCCAAAGCTATGAGATGGCACTGCACAAGAGGTGAGGACTGTTCCCCTGTCCTCCCTTTTAGCTGTTTAAGATTCCTATTTTGAAAAATACTTTCCACCACAACCATTTCATTATTAGTTTGCAAATAGAAAAATAAACTCTCAGAAAAATTGAGGAAATCACATGGTGAGTACCAGAAGACTAGCAACAACTGATTTCTGATGTGATAGGCCTTCAGGGATTATAAATCTCTATGTATATGCTCTTAAAACTGTGCTGCTGCAGCAGGCTCCAAGAAATGCATCACTGGGCAACAAAAGACCAGGAAGACAGTTCTGGAATGAGCACAGTTTCATACGGCTTAGCTAAAAAGCTCTGAAGAGAAGAAAGGCCCTTTTCTTGTTTACACCTTCAAAGGAAAAATGCAGGAACAGAGCTATTGTGGGTTGGACTGTTCTCACTGTGGTGCATGAATATTCTCTATAATGCCCAAGGATGCTTTCCCTGCTTCTGGCAGACTTTGTCTTCAGAATATTTTTTTCCACAATCTTGAGCATATTTCAAACAAGATAGTGATGGCACTTAGTTACAGGTTTCTTTAACTGTTTAAGTTTAAGTGTGACACAGAAGTCTTTAGATAGTAAAAAATTTGATGGCAAAATGAATTGAACTCTGAAGTGATTAATTTGGACTCTGATCTTGAAAATACAAGCTATGGTTAAGCATAAGGATCTACACAGATAGATCAGGAACAGCCACTATCTTTTGACTTCATTAGGATTATTTTTTTGTGTAAGGAACAATTTGTGTTTGGAAGAATCTTACACAACAGTTGCAGAGGATGAAAAAATACTGTGGTATTAAGAATACTTCACCTTCCCATTAAAGCAAGGCTAAAACCTGCAATTCCTTCTAATAATGAAAAAAAAATTATGAACAAGTCCCGGTTAAACTCTGTTTAGACAGACCTCCTGTTATTGCTGCATGCTTTGTCTCAAAAGATGAGAATCTGTTAAGCTCACAGTCATTACACTGTTTCCAAATTCCCCAGACCAAATATTTAATCATCCATGCTCTGATTTATGTTTTTAATACAAAAGATGAAGAATTGATACCAACTTTTTCCCTCTGGCTACCTTTCAGAAGGCTGATCAAACTGGCATGTTACAATAAAAGAAAGGATCTAAGTTGACTTACCTCCACTTTCAGAAGTGCGCAGCCTTTCAAGAACTCTTGAATATTACTGATGCAATCAGCTTCATTTTTAGGCTCCAGGCAATACTAAAGAAAGAAAATCCACTGATCTCATTGCATTGCCTGTGCTGAGAAGGCCTGCATGAATATTGACATGTGAGTTTTATACTGAATTAGGGAAGCTTCCTCAGGGGGCGGGTGGGGGTGGCAGGCAAGCTGTTTTAGCAGGAAGAAAGCCACTGGAGGAAGTGATGCACACACAGGAATGGTCGACATCTTGTTTAGAATGCCAGCATACGACAGTGCCCTAAGTGACAGTGGGAAACTGATGACCTTTAACAACACGCTGCCCTGAACCACCACATGTAAGAAAGAGGAGCTAGCAAAACTGATTTCTGCATAGAGAAAGGCTCTTGTTTTATAGGGTGGAGAACCTGTTGTGTTGGGGTTTTTTTTAAAGCCTCTCTTCTGTGTTGCCAGCCCCTATCTCTCATTGGACTCCTTCCCTTTTTTCCTCCTGCAGATTCGTACCACCCTTCTGGACTGTGAATATATGCCTTGTCAAGCTGTAACAGGAGGCATTCCCATGGCTTCAGTACCAATGGATATGCTGGTCTTGGGACAGACCAAATGGCACAGATGCCAGGGTTATTGTTTATTCCTGTTCCAATCTGCTTCTCCAGTGCATTTCCTGACTAACAAAGCATTTTGCAGTAAGAGTTCTGAAAGAGTGAATATATTTACAGTTGTAATTAATGATATTTATGTAAACACTGATGCACTACATATCCTTCTATTCAAAATCAAGATATTCTGATCTCTGGTAGGCCAAGTATTTCCTGCCACTGACTGAACATGTGTAAGTGAGCCAACTGCAACCTTGCAGGGCTTTTTTCGGATCTAGAAACAAAATCAAAGACCTAAGCTACAATCATACTTGGCTCTCAATTAGAAACTTAAATGTAAAATATCTCTCTCTGAAACTCCTTGCTCCTCTCACCAGAGTAACTAGGCCTCAGAATGCCCAGGGCAGAATTGCACTGAGCAGGGCTCTGTCTCAGGAGAGCAAAATACATCAGAAAACAATACCTTTTCTGCAGATCCCGGAAGAAGCCGATTAATGAGTTTGCAAAGCACAGTTCCATCTTTCAGAGAAGTTTTCAGGAACCCCTCTGGATCATCTACTATTTTCTTAGGGGAATTTAAGACTCCTAGTGAAATAAGCCACGTTACAATCTGTTCTTCTGGATTCATGGCGGAGAGTTCTGCTGTCAGCACCGTTCTGTGCAACAGCGCACTGGAACCCACATCCGCGATTACATCTTCCTGCTGCAGTTCAAGTGTGAAACTGACTTTTTTTTTTTCTTTTTTGCTTGGTACAGAAACCAAATCTTAGGAACTAAAAGAAGTTACTCTAAAGTAAAAAAACTGTTCTTAAAATAAAATAGTTCCTAGCACTCAGCAGGAGACAGGGAAAGCAGATCGTTAACTACATCTTTGCAAAATTATTGAAAACACAAGTATTTTATATGAATAGTTATTACACCAAAAATAGCTCGCTTAGGGACTTCCTCCTTGCAGCAGCTGGCACCCTATCACCTAGTAAACTTGCTCTAAAGTTCTTGTCCAAAGAAATAAATTTCCTAATACTGTAAATAACAACGTATTTACAATGTTAAAACAGAATGCACAATGGTGATGTTTTGGAGGAATGTTGCACTAAATAAATATTTTCAACTTTATGTGGCAAACCTAGTTATTAAAACTGCCTTTTACAGTAGTTTTCTATTGTCTGATTTTTGAAAATAAATTCTGATCATGCACTTTATGCATAAATGCTTCAACTCTTTTGTAGAAGACCACATATAATCCAAAATGGTTATTCACAAGATGATCATCTCTCAAAACAATTATCTGGATAACTTCAAGAAGGTCAGGAATTTAAGTCATTTAAAGACGAGAATAAAATTCCCAACTTTTTTACTTGTCTTAGTAAGATGTCCCTTTCCACCACCACTTCAGGACCCACTGAAGGTAGTTTTCCACCCTGCCCAGGGCAATATTAACCATCACTACTTATCACAGCAAGCCAGAGAAGTCCAGTCATCTTTGTAACTGTCCTTTCACCAGAACAGATGGAAAATGAAGCAATTCTGTTGCTGATGAAGTTGGAACATCATGGATTGAAGCAATCCAACAGGAACAAAGTATCCTAGAAACCAGAATTTCTTGGTTACAATGTTCTGAGCCAATTCCTATCCTGTTACTTAAAACTTGTTTTCAAGAACCCAGTGTTACCAAACTACTTATGATTTCAAGGGTAGGGAAAAACAGAGCAGCAGAGGCATAAATTGTGCACAGTGAATGTGCCGGTCTTAAGAATGGTACTGGGACCTACCTACAGACCATTTTGAACAGCCACCAGTAAATCAGAACTGTCCTTTTAGGGTTAGGCACAATTCTGACCTTTTTCAGGACTTCAGGATGAGTTTCAGGTGTCTGAGTGGAAATACTTGTAACACATGGCTGCAGGCACTGTGAACAATAAAGTGGGCTACAGCTCAATCACAGCTCACTGCTCTTGGTGAGGCACATTTACAAACACATGTGCAAAATATTTCAAAATTATGACTAATTGGCAATTCAGGTTTTTTTTCCCCAGTTGTCATGAGCACTACTGCTTTGCAGAAGGAAATACGTACAGTATCCACTTTCAGAATTGTTTTTTCAAATCTGCAGGTAGCCAAGACAACTGCTAACTCTTATCAACAGGGACATGCATTTGGATATAGAAGACATCTCAGTCACCTCATAAGAACACAGCAGTTTCTGATGTAAAGAGAAATACTTAACCCTGGGAGAACTGCACACCTGCTTCATTGAAGTCAGTGTTACAAACCTGAACACCAAAGTACTTCACCTACCCCCCTCCTGTAAAGGAAACCTTTGGTATAGATGGGCAGGTTTGGTTTTATGATTATTTCATGCACAGCTGCTGCAGCCAAGCAGATATTAATGCCTGCAACTACAATTAAATGAAAGTACCTCCCACATCTTGAACACTTACCAACTGCTTGAAGATTTGCAGATACGGATATTCAGAAAGCTCAAAAATTTATGGAGTTTTTGATCAGCCACATCAATCCCAACCTCGTATCCTTCCGAGTCCTTTCTAAACACATTCCAGCTTGCTTACCCACTCCCACATCAAAATTAATTCTATGGCAAAGAATGAAGGTAGAGCACTAAGGAAGGAACAGTGTCTGCTCTGGTCTTTGGAAAGGCTTCAACTTTGGCTATTTGCTGACAGTGACAGAATGAATCGTCGATCATCTCTTGCAGAGTCAATTTAGTCACAAATTCTTACTTACAGCCTGATTTATACCAGTGATGACTAAATAACACAGTGTTACTTAAAGAGGGAGAGACTTTCCCATATCCAGCTACCAAGTGACTGGCAGCATACACATCAGAACAGCATAGCAGCAGGAACAAGGCAAGAACAGCAGTCACATATTCAGAAACCATTTTTGAGTGGTTCTTCTCAAAGTCATACATGCTTAAGCAATTCACTTATTTTTTTCAGCAGAGGGAAATACTCAACCATGAAGAACAGTGCTGGAGTATTTGTCTGCTGCAGAATCTACTGATACAGTTCAAGTGGTAGCTTTCAATGACCAAGTTTGTCTTGGTGCATGAGCTAATACTGTAGATCAGGGTACATTATCCTTAATTAGGATTTTAGGCAAGCACTGATCTTACAGTGGCTGCCATTTTGGCATTACATTTTAGGTAGGATGATCCAGTTCAGCATGAACAGCAGCACTCAAGACTGTAAGCTACTGCTGAAAAAGGAGTCTGATAGTACAGCATGTTACTCTTTCTTGCAGCAGAGATACTGAGATCACTTTGTAACAATTACCTTCCAAGATGTAACACTGGTAACCTTTACCACCATCCAAGTGTCTGAGTAAAAGATGTTTTTCTTTTTAATTAGACAAAAAACCCCAAACCCGTAATGCTTGTTAGCAGTAAATTTATTTGCCCCAGGAAATACTGCAATTCTACCCATCTGCTACACAGATTTACTCCTAGAATTTGCAGCCCAAAACTGATGTTCAAAGTGATATCCTTACCCCAAACACAAAGTTTTAAAACTGCAGACAAGGTGTGCAAGCTTTTTCTTCTTAAGCTGCTCATTATGAACTGAATGTTGTTTAAATGAGATCAGTTTATGTCTATCACAAGTCAGTATAAATTTTATTATTCATGATTGTTTATGAGTTTTCTACATGAAATACCAATGCCCGAGGATTCCTCTCACATACACTGGCACATCAACATGTATGTAAGAGAAAAATGCATCAAAACCAAGACACATTTTGAAGGAAGTACCTACGCCCAAGAGATGTAGTGCTGTCCAGTGTACATAGAGGAACACTTAGTTATTCTGGGCATTCATCACAAACATTGTCTCAGTACACCAACACTCCCCTCCTCTCATCCAGAAGGTCGAGAGAAAACTGTTAATGTAGTATAGCAGAACTTTTCATGGTTTCTTGGTGAAGTCCTCTGTATTCAAGAGGACTGAGACTCACTTCTGTGTACCTTGCTCTTTTTTTCAGCATAAATGGCAAGCACACGTAAAGGGCAACCCAAGTATTTCTCTGCTGTAGGATGTGTGTGCAATGAGCAACGAGCCGCTCGCTCTGGACTGCTGGAAGGCACCAGCTATGGTGGCTGGCTTCCACCAGGAATTTCATGTATGTCCAAGAGATCAGTAGTGCTACTTTCAAAGGCAACTCCTGAATGCTTACACAATCCTCTAGAAAATGGTAGGCAACACTACACTCAAAAGGCTGTATCAGTTGTGATTTGTTATCCTTCTGTTTTCAATGCATATCCACTGCTGCACTGCCACCTTCTAGTCACTGTAACTGGAAAAAGGAAATGCAAGTTAGTACCCTCTCAGAAGCAAAGAGACAAAGAAACTAAATTATCTTTGAATTGGTTTTACATATACAATTAATACATTTGGATTGTATTTGATCTGTTCCAATAGTATGAAAACACATCAACAGCTAACTACAATAATCAAAATGCCCTGAGGACAACTTGTATTAATGCACACTCCTTGTACAACACTGTCTCCAGGGCAGGTACTAAGTACTGCAATTCCTGTGTGTATTCCCCCTCCAAATTCTACCCACCACAAAATCCCACCAGCTCTTGATAATCTCAGCATGTTACTCAGAAGTTCTGTAATACACTGGCATACATACTGGTACTGATCTGAAAGTAATAATGTGCTATAAATAAATAAAACTTGTGATCAAGGGAAGGTGAACAGTTGGCAATTTCAATTACATCCTGATTTTCTGCAAGGCTATCATTACCTTCCTTGCCACAAGTTAAGGTCTATTTACTGCTCCCTTAACATTGGTACTATGCCTGTTAAGAATCTGGCAACATTTAGAAGCTCAAAAGAATGCTGATGAAGAGCACTTTTCTAGATTTCTAATACCTGTATTTATTACAACATGGTCACAACAGATTTACTAAACTGAAAAAAAAGCACCTGATTCTTTTAAAGAAAAGGGAAGTTTTTTCACTTACCAAAAAACAATTAAGCTTCAGCCTCTCAGCTAACAGACAATTGAGGTGCACACTAAGTTTAAAACATTCTGACACAACCTATACGATGATTTGTCAATACCTTTTGAAGTCTCCTACAATGCTGTGTATTAAAGAGCGCATTTCATCTCTTCATTAAAGGATTCAAGACCTGGATCTGGGTTGAGCTATAAATTTAAAAACTGACTCCTGATGGTTTTTTGCAGGTGGGCAGGGGAGTGGAGGAGAAATGCTACTTTTAAACCTATTTCCCTAATCCACTTTTGTGCCACATTAGTGACATCAGTGATTTCTGAATGAAAAAGGTTAGGTTTTTTTAACCTTTAGAAACACCTGTTATTCAGTGTCCTGTCAGTAAAACTCAAGTTTAAGTATTTCCACAGTCACATTTAAAGAGGAAAACGAAGACAAGGACAGCATTTGCTAGTTGAAATTTTATCAAGTGACAGTAAAATAAAAAGCTGGTTGGTCAGTAGCTTTTGTTTTGCTTAACTAGGTGTATCCCCTGAACAGAAAACATTCATGATGATTCTGTATTCAATCTGAAACACAATCCAGTATCCTGAAACAAAGCACATTTTTCCTTTCTATCAAGGTAACAGCAGCAATTTACCAGGAGTATTTATAAAACATCACTGGTATATTCTGACGAGGGCACTGCAGACTTATGGAGCTGCTGTTACTGAGACTCTGTAAGGAGAATAAATTGTAACCCAACTGAGGCTACAAACATCACACAGTACAGAACAGAACCTATCCTACCCACAACACAGGACTTCCCTGGTAACAGTGACCACCTGTCAGCTAAACCAACTGTACAAACTACAGCTTTTTCTTTTTTTATGATTTAAAGGCTGGTTCTTAAAAGCAGAATTTGAAACTAACAGCAAAATAGGTTCTTACATTTACAGACTCATTAAAGAATTACATATAGGAGTGCACATGCTTCTTTACATAAATGTAAAGAAGCTTACCTCAGAAAAGGTAGCTGTCCTTATCCTTTGATCTGTGCTAGACTTGCACACACTGTAAGTTACTTCCAGTTTTTTACTAGCAATTGTTTAGTAGAGAAATTTTATTTTCAGAAAGCTGGATTAGCATGACAGCCACTACCACTTTTTCCTTATGAGTTTTCAGAGAAACAGGAGAGAGCCATGCTTTCACATAAAATATGAAGACAGCTGCTCTTGAGTCTTCTTGAAAAATAATTTTAATAGGGCAGGCTTCAGAGCCATGAAACACAGCTGTTCTACAGTCTTAAACCATTCTGGAGGCCCCTGAAGTCTGCAATTTAATCCCAGGACCTCTGCAGAGAACAATTCCTAATCCAAGATTATACTCAGTCTAATTGCTCATCCTGCACATTTAACAAGACTGATTAAATGTCTATACTGACATTTATTATTACAACTCAGATTTTTATGGTTGGCTCTTAAAAAAATTCATACTTAGCACTTTCTGCCACATGATTTGAAGCTGTAAACATGTTTTTCTTAAGTTGCACCCAAGGTGGCCCTGTTTTTGCACATAAGTAATGTCTTGCTGCCATTCCCAACCTGGCTGGTTTACAAAGCCTTCTTAAGCCTCCTCTCCCAAAGTTTAAATGAAAATCAAAAACACTTAGCCATGAAGAACATCCATTCAAACCTACAAATACAATGACCAGGAAACTTCCTTGCAGCTATTACACTGCTGTAATATTTACCTTACATATTGGTACAGGCACCACTCGTGTCTGCCATCAACACAGGTAAACCAGCATTATTCAGTGGTCTCTTCTGTAAGTTATCCCCCTGCAATTAAGAGAAGACACAACAAACTGAGAAAAATACATTTTACAGCACAAGTTAACCTACAGTAATTGCCCCCATTTCAAAACAATGCCACAAGTTTGGTTTGCAGATTATTCTGTTGCAAGTTTTCACTACTTCTTTAAATGGTAGAGGATTCACTGGTTTGGAATGGACTGGAATGGCTTAGAGAGAGGTTGCATGGCTTATGGATTCTCACTCCTTTTCAATGGTGCACTGCCATGTTAAATCCATTAAGTTGAACAACAAAATTTACTGAGGACCAAACAGTAGTACAAAGGTTTTGGGTTTGTGGTTTGGTGTTTTTTTTTAGTTGGAGGTCTTCATGTTTACCATATTCAAGAGTATCTTTTGAACTTCATGGCTTTACCCGAGTTGTAACAACTTGCCACAGGCTCTGCCACATGTACTAGGTATCCCTGCAACACAGTGTCAAACTAAACAGAGTTAGGCATCCAACTAAAGGTCAACTTTGCATTTCTTGCTTCAAACTCCCAGTAGTTGAGCTGATATTTGTCAACCTAAACCAATTCCTGATTTCACAAGGCTTTAATTTTGTTAATATACTGTATATGCAGCCTCTTTAAGCATCTTCACTGAAAGACACTGGTCACAAAATACCCCCTCCCCACCATACATGGCAATACTCTGTCTACAGTGAGCTGCATTACAGCTTTAGTTTCAAAACTGGTGCCATAAATGCTTTTATCCAAGAATAGCTGAATTTGGAGAATTTCTAGTGTATTGGGGAATTTATTTTCCTTTTTTTCTTTATTCTAGACAGCACTTCCATTGTCATGACATGCAGCTGGTCTTACTGTACTAGAGGAAGGTAACTTGTTTCAATTTTGACTTAGACTGAAAAACTAGTTTGCTTTGCTTACCATCTTTGCTGTTTCACAGGCATTTGATGCTTTAAATCAGCTGTGGCATGCTGAAAGATTCACTTGTTTTTAGGAAGCCATAAGCCTTTGAGAAGTTGGAGAGAAAGACTTCTTTGCTTATCTTATTTTCTCCTTTGGAATCAAAGATGTTCCTTTAAAAGTGAAACACTACAGAGTTGCAAAAATTCGAAACAGTATGAGTAAGCATCGTTTTGCAGCTTCTTTGATGGAATTGGTCAATGGTTTGTGGTTTGTTTTTTTAAACAGTATCCTGTAGCTGACTTACATGAACATGATTTTTTTGCTAGGGAGATATTTTTAAACTCCCCATGAAACAGTAGGAAGGCAGAATATAGGGTTATCCAGTTGCTTTTTCGGCTTAAGGGAATGAAATCCTCTATTTTTCTTTACACAAGGAACTGAAGGCATTTTGTACTGGCAATACTGTGACTTCAAATTCTAGGCACAACTGAGCTTTATGTAGAATCATCCCCACCACCCTCCAAATCACAAGCAATACTTTCAAGAATGAAATGCTGAACATGTAGAACAATCCATCTCCATGTTAGATGGTTGGATGTTGTGCGGAAGATCTTAAGAACAGCTTGTTCCATTCATGACGAAAATCAGATGAAGTGTGGCATTTCAGGGAAACTTTACTTTGAAAATTACAACACTAGTACACAGCTCAAGCTTATACATTTAACATCAGCTTTCTGAAAGAAATGTTAACAATTTTGAAATGATATTAAACATTGTTTTAACTTTTCCTCACAAAAGCATAAAAGTCATGGAGGGGAAAACTTAACAGGCAACAATAAAAAAAGGTTAAAAACAACTTTTCCTTTTAGTAGTCCTCTGGTAGTAAAGATAGAACAGCTTCCACATTTGAGAAGTAATCTGTCTTGGTCCAAAAGTTTAAGAGTGTTTTTAATATCTGCTTCTGCCTCCACCTCTATCAGATCTGCTTCCACCACGGCCACCACCTCTGGGTGCCCCGCGGCTTGAACTACTGTAAGAATCTCGAGGAGGTGGATAGCCCCTTTCCATGGACGGGGGAAGACCCCTGTCTTGTCTTCCAACACGATCACGGCCACTTGAGTAGACATCACTTCTGCTGCTTGAGTAACTTTCTCGGCTTCCATATCCATCTCGTGTGCTGCCGTAATCGTCATAGCGACTGCTTCCACCATATGATGGCGGGGGCCCTCGAGCAGGTGGAGCACTACGTGAGTTACCTGCAGGGTCAATGGTCAGGTAATACGGCAACACCATAAGTTATATAGAACAATTTCAAATCTGAATTTACAGAATTGCTGTATTAAAATGTTTACTGCTACTCTTTTATATGTATTGAGATGGTCTTAATATAATCTGCCACACTAATGGTATTTTACGTGGGAATTGCATATCAGGCAGTGAGTGGATTTAAAGACTCTGAAGGAATGAAGACGGTGTGTGTTTTTTCAGGCAGGCTCTTTAACTGGGTATTCCAGAACAGCTTGTTATTTTAGAGAAGAAACTCAGGCATATTTTCCAGAGACAGTTGTCATTCTGAACTGTAGACTTTGCTTCTTTAGCTTACAGCTTATTTAACAAGATGATCAAATGATAACCAACAACTGCACTTTCACTGTAGGGGAAAAAAACTGTGCCACTTCCCCCCAAAACACAAGCAACTTAGTGAAAGTCAGATTTTATGACATCTGTACAATTACATGATCCTCAAACTGGATTCTTACCGTAACTCTCATATGAATCTCTGTAGGAGCCTCCACTTGGATGATCCGAGTAGTCTCTGTCACGTCCACCACCGTATCCATCACGATCACTATAGGACGAAAGACTACTAAGACTTAGTACAACTCACTAACACCACAGCAAGAATAAAGTGACAGGGAGAAAAATCCAACAGTAGGTACCTATATCCCCTGGAGGGGTATTCATCACGTGAACTGGAATGACCATAATCACGATATGCGTAGTCTCGGGGAGGTGGTGCGTAGTCCCGGGTATCCCTGGAACTGGGATAATCTCTACTTGAATAACTATGAAGAACAAAAATTGAGATGTTAGCCATACATCCTACCACAGGTCTGGAATTAAGATCCTTATCCAAACAAAAACCACTTCACTAAAATAAAACAGTGTAACAATTTACCCGTCTTTAGTGCTATAGCCATCATCTCTTGGAGACATGTAGACATCTCTCCGTGATGGCATCGGCTCTCTGCGCGGCGGACCACCGTAACCGTCTCTTCCACGTGACACGGGAGCTTCAGAGAAACAGTCCATGTAATTAGCATTCAGCCATTCAGAACACTCAAGGCAAGTGTTAGGAAACAGTTTAAAGCAATTTAATAGTATCTCTGGAGCCTCCATTTAGAACACTTTACATTTCTGCTTGTACAGTTTTAAAGCAGCACTAGAAGAAACATATTCAAATTGCACCAAATAGTTCCCAACACCTACAAAATGATACTGGTATGAAAGGAACCAGAGATTAGAAAAACAATACACTATCCCAAAGCACACTGAAGTTAGAATCAGTGGTTTTCACCAGTTCCTCAGGGAAGGCTAAGGTGCTACAGCTAACCAAGCAACAAATTTAGTCAGGAAGTCCTTACCTCTTCCTCCCATACTACTGCTACGCACTGGTCCTGAAGGTGCAGATCTTTTAGGTGGAGGGCCTCCACTTCGTGGAGGTGGACCTCTCTTCATGGGAAGTGGCCCTCGAGAAGACCCTAGAAGGATAAGCCATGAACCAATTATTTCTGCAATACTCACCTGTGTGATCCTAAAGCCTGAACTACGACAACCTAAAGGTGCCATTATTACCGCTACATGATCAACAGTAAACCTCTAAAACTAGACCTCAAAGCCTTCTCTTGTTTTCTAGCCACTACTAAATGCTACTGGTAGAACAGAGAGCCAAACTTTCCACAGCCTAAGTTTCTGTCAAGAACTGTCTTGTAGAACTTATCCAAAAGCTACAGGGTGTAACACAAGGGAAAAAGCTGATATCTGTAATCAGTCACAGTTTAAATGCTAACAAGTTACTGTTCTCAGAAGACAAGAGCCACCTGGGAAGATGTACTGGAGAAGAGCCTACAGAGAGGGAACACAGGCACTACTGAGTCTGCAGAACCTACTATACAGACTCTTCAAGACTGAAGTTTCACTATTACCTTGGTCTTGGGTTTTTTTTTTCTGCATTAGACTTTTACTGTTACACCTCAGGTGCTGCTTGCTAGTTCTTTTAAGTGAGTTTTGTTTTGATACTGAAAAGTCTGAATAAATAGCTGTATCTTAATGAATATCCAGTATCAAGTAATGTAGCATCCTTACACTTTGGAAAACTTCAACCCAACAAACAAGGTTTAGCTGCCCTAACTCTCACTCTGATCTGGAAGGATCAGCCCTACAATTTTCTCAGTTTAGACCTCTTGCTATTAAGAATGAAAGGCAGTTCCCTTTCCCTGGTGATAGAGAATCACTTTTTCAACTTGAATACCAGAAAGCTTCCTTTCTCATGTGCAAGGCAGGAGTTTTGCTTTTCTTTCATAGGCAAAAGTCAAGTGGAGTGTTAGTTGTAGAAAGGAATCTTCATATTTGAAAGCCTTTTCTTAAAGTGTACTTGCCTAATCAAAAATTTGACTAAACTGCCGAGATCGTGTTTCGTCATTTTAATAAAGAACAAGGAGTGCACTATTCAGCTGTTTGACTTTTTTTTTTCCAGTAGGATTATTGTCATCTTCCAATGGGATTGTCTTGTATGCTGTCGAAGTGTATAATGAGAGAGGTCAATACATACCCAAGTGACTCCCTCTTGAAGGTGGTCCTCTCGCGCCACTTCCGCCTCTTGCGCCTCTAAGGCCCCTGGGAGGACCTCTGCTTCGGGGAGGGGGTGGCGGCCCACGCCTACCACCACTTTCAAAGGATGGCTTGGTTGCTTGTTCCACTTTAATTGCCTTCCCATCTAATGACTAAAGAAGAAGCTGCTTTACTTACTGCTCAGTCATGTTTGTATTTCTTAAATCAAGCCCCTCTTGCTTCACTATTATAGGGCTTCCATTTTATAAGTTAGAGCAACTCTAGAACTGATTTCAGTCTTCAGTATTAGTCCCCAAGTACTCAGCAGCATGTTGGACCTAATTTCAATTTCTACAGTACTTCATTCTTGTGGTATTGATGGAAAAAAACTACAGAGCAGCATCAGAAACGACTTTCAGTGAAAATACAAGTGTCCAATGATTACGGCAGCCCCATGCCATTTATTCTGTAAATGAAACATGATATATGATCTACAATTTACTTTCAATTGCCACGTACTTTTGTACCAAACTAGGAGAGCACCCGTAGTTACAAGATTAAGCTGAAGGTAACTTAGCTTCAGTTGGGATTTCTGCCAATGGGGAGGCTGTTTAGCGTATTTTCTTGACGTCCTGATAAAGTGGTGATTGCTGAAGTATTTAGAAGTTATTTCAGCATCTACACAGTAGACTGAGCATGACAATTCACCCTTTTTTTCTAGTGTTCCAAGGTGGGTTTTCAATCAAAGTGACAGTCACAATTTAATCTACTACTTGCTTTTCCACAGGGAAGGTGCTTTGTGGTTGGGGTATTTTTGTTTATGGGTTCTGTTGTGCAGTTGAGTTTTTTGGGTTTTTTTTGGCAGGAAAAAAGTAGAAGCTTTTTCTGGAATACAGACTTGCTATACCAGAAACTCTGCAGCCAACTATATACCTCAAACATGTAGTAACACGTTGAGTAATTCAACCTAGTTAATCAAATTTCTGTATGATCTTTAGACACGTGTTTGTTAATATCCACATGTTTGGATATTAGAGCAGAACCAAGATCACAAGCTCTGCTAAAATTAGATTACTGCATGCCTATCCTGGCAAACATGGATTCTTTGCCTTCTTCAGCAGTTAAATATTTCACTCTGCCATGACAACTAATTAATTATCAGGCAGAAAGTGCTGTTCATTGCACTTCTTCACTGCAATGAACACAAACATGACTTCCATTAATGTCTTAATCTGCACTGCTAACAGTATTTCATTGAAGTATTGAATCTTTTTTGTTCTCTATCAAAATCTAGCTCTCTGAAAATTCACTGTAGTAGTGCATGTATTTTGCCACCTCATAGAGTTGCAGCCAGTGTTTGAAAACCTGTGTGTACATACACAGGTCCAATTTGATCCATATTGAGGGGGAAAAAAGTAAGAAATACCAGCAAAATCAGATTGGTCTTGGCTTTGACTTCATGTAATGTTTTACTTATGGAAGGTTTCTCAAAAAGCCTTTTGGCATGACAAACTGAAATATCCCAAAGAGTGTGCATTAGTCACTCTGATCACTGGAACTTCTCAGTTTGCATCATATTGATTTGCCACCTTAATTAATCACTCAGTTTCATTTTTCTCAAGCAGGAACAGTGGGCTTGAAGCCTTAAGCTTTGCTATGGCCACTGCTGTCCTCAATTTCATGGCAGATTCTTGACAGCTTGTTTCAAGTTTAGAAAGCAAACACTGTCCCCTTCTGCTAGCATGGGTTCTGAAAACCTAGATGCTAGGTTTAAATTCTTTCATTTCTGTTATGTAGGAGGTACAGTTTTCCTTGAATGTCTCCTCCTATTTTCTTCCGCCTTGCACTTACGCATCTTACCTCGGCAAAAGAGTTTTTTTACAGACTGCTTTACACAAACAGTCTTAAAAAGCTATTCCATAGGTCCAGAAAGACCTTTCACTAGGTACAAGAACAATTTTTTTGTTAACCAGAAAATACTTGTCAAAGTTAGACCTATTTCAAAGCAGAGGGGACATTTTATCATTTCTTAGCTCAAAGAAAAGTCTTATCTCACCAAACATAAAAGTCACTCTTTTTTCAATGAGCTCAAAGCACCAGCTGTCAACATGAACACTCATTAGTTTGTTTTGTAACCTTGATTCAGAGTGTTATAGAAGCCTTTTTAGTATGAGCACCAGAAAGTGAAGTCACTCTGATGCTAAAAAGCATAAGAAGTAATTTAAGATACAAGTCATTTAAGACAGTAATAGATTGGCAAAGTCTCCTGTATGTGGAATGAATAATCTATACAGATTTGTAAAGTGAGCCAGGGAACCTTAACCAAACACAGTTAGAGAACTATCCTGCAAACTGTTCCACATTCCAACAGAAAAGATGAATGAAATTTGCATAATTTTGGGATTGGGGCAAGAAATCAAGTATTTCAAAGAAACTGTTACAATAACTTGCATGAAGCTGGTCCTAACACCACACAGGGCTTTCCTCTTCAATGGATCATTTCACTGTTGATGCTGCAATGACTCCATTTCTCCATGTTCCTTGATAGCGCATTAAATGAGTTTCCTTTTGCCATATATATTCAAGAAACGAAAATCCATTTCTTAAGAGGCCAAGCTGCTGTACATTGTTCACTTCTTCACTAAAGAACAAAAGCAGTTTCTGTCAATTAGAGTAAGACAAACTTCTGTAGTGCTGAGTATAGGTTACACCATAGGGATTGTAGCATCTGCTTCCATCCTCTTAACATAGACCAGCTGGCTTGGCAGCTCTACACTGGAATTAAATCTTTGGTTTGTGCTGGTTTTTTGCCCAAGGTCATATCCCATCTTTAATTATCCATTTCGTCTTAAGGACGTAGCATCAGAAGATCATGAGAACAGCCCACCACACCGAATGACCACCACAGACCTGGGAGCATCCACATTTACATCCAGGTAAGCGCGTGCATTTTGTGGCATCAGGATGTAGACTTGACTGCCATGAATTAAGATTCTCCTTGAAGAAGGCTGGTAAGTAGCTATAAAGTACTTCTACGTTTCTTTTGCACTGCTCACACGTTAGCATTGATTCAATTGAGTAGACAAAGAAACTGAAGTGAAAAATCTCCTTCTCAACTCTAAAATAATTATCTTCTGATTGATTTCTGCAGGAAAAACTTATCTTCAACAAGCAAGCTTTGACTAGTCTATGCTTGTCCCAGTATAGGCTGAAATACAGTTATTCACTTATTATCCGTCACCAAAATTGGCACAAAACTCTGGATATAGCTTCATAAACATTTGCAAAACAAAAAATCAAATGCAAATTCATTCTTGCAGTATCTATTGGAGTCAGCCTCTTCTGGCTACAGCTTCAAATTCCTTTGGAATGACAGAACGAGCAACAGACAGGCAGTGAAGAACTCGTCCCCCTGGCCAGACAGATCACCTAAGTCCTTACACACTGCTTGAACTGCAGTCTGCACAGCGCTTCTGCTGCTGCTTCTCAAGTGCACTAAAGTCTTGAGAATGCTCCAATCCTTCTTTTCCAAATGGACAAAGAAATTTCTAAGTTGTGATTTATGACAATTACCTCTTCTCACACCAGGCCTCGAACACTACTCTTCCTCAGACCTTGAATGCAGTCTTTTTGGAATACAAGCAGTACCTGTTGTCCAGAAGGCTTTCTGAAGATGAAAATGAGATACCACCTCATGAATATCTTTCATAGCCATGGTCAACACAAGTCGGACCAGAGGACATTCTAGGCCACATCCCATTTGAGAATGTTCTTTTCATACACTACTTGCTGTTCTAATTTCAAAGCAGATGAAGGTACTTCTAGATTCATAGTGAAAACAAACCCCGGAGAATGATGATCCAACGAGGCCATCCTTTCTAGCATTTCCTGACAGTGATGCAGATTGTGCATTCCAGCACAAGTAGACATAACCTCAAACACAAACACTGTCTCATTTAACTACTTCACCAAGCAGTATTCTCCCAAATATTTCCAATGTGACCAAACACATGCCACAACATTCAAGATGTAGAACAGTTGGTGATTATTGTCAGAGGGATTTTGAATTGCAAGCTGCACTCCACAAACACACATATTAGTGACTGAGTTCTTTTCAGTCTGACAATTACCTATTGGTCCTTGAAATTACCTTATGTGAGGGTTCAATGACTGTTTCAGAGAAAATAAACTATTTAAGCACGGCAGTAAGCAAGTCTTCAGAACTGTGGCAAACTAGACAGTGAAGAAATAAAATTCAGTAAAAGGAGCACCTTGAAAGATGTTTAGGTTGGTATAGAAAGAGCATCACTTGAATTTGCCACTCTCTGCCTTGACAAAACTACTAGCTTGTTTAAAAAGGAAGAAGTCTTCAAAGAAAGTAACCCTAATTGTGATAAGGTTGTCATGAAGCACTCAGAAATATCAGTACATGGAGTAGGAGAACCCACTACCCTTCTGTAACATAAATACAAGACATTTTACTATTTGTGCTCATGAACACTACACCAAGCTCATTTTCTTATTCCTAAAGTTGCTTTACTTACTGACAATAACATTTTTTTTTCAACTTCTTATACTAACAAGACAACCATATCAACATCCCAAGCGTCAATTAATCACAATCATTTGATGTTTTCTTCACCTTACTTGAATAGCATCTCAAGAGACACTGCTTACAAGGCCAGTGCAGTGTGACCTCAACACAACCAGATAATTCACGGAGAACCAGAGTCTGCAATTCAAGTGACCTAAGACAGCTTTCACAGCCTGAAGAGACAACACCTCTATGAAGATAAGCAGCTGTTGACCAAAAAACTGCCAACTTACATCTACCATTTCAAACACGTGCCATAACAGATACAGATTACAGCAGCCTACAATTCTTTGACAAACTATCCTGGTATTATCTTGGAACTTGAGCTGCAAATCCCTGTATGTTTATTTTTAAAAACATTACACTTCTTATTCCTCTTAAAGCTACCTTCATTGCATTTTAGGGTGTAAATGAACAAATTTGGTCACCAGCTAATGGCAAAGCCATCGCACATTAACTGGAAAGATGTCCCTCACATGCACCAAGCAGATCAATGATGCAAGTCACAAATGTAGGAGATTATCCACAAAATACCAGACAGCTCCTCAATGCTCCAGCACTCAAGAGGCATCACAGTCAACCCATGTTAAGGGAACCATTAATAATTTTCAGGTAAGTTTAATTTACACAGTACTGCATTCAAATGTGATCAAAAAGAAAAATCCAACCCAAAAATCATTATTGAAACATGCAAGAATTAAGAGCTGACTGCTGAAAAGCCCTCCATCCTGATTAAGGAACATTAAGAAAAAAGAGTGTAGCTGACTGACAGTCAGACTTTATTTTCTATTGTCAAATCCATGAACAGGAGAAACAGATTTCAGCTTCATGGAGACAGGCATTTTGTCTAATTTAAAGTTACAACTTGGCTCCACAATCTTCTAATCCATTCTCTTTCCAATTGTTATTCCAAGTTAATTTACCCCAAAGATTAATTGTCCTGGTTAGTAGCAAACACAACATATAATTGGTCTTAATTCCTACCTTTCCGTTCATATCTCTGGCAGCATCTTTTGCATCTGCTGGACTCTCAAACGTGACGAATGCAAATCCTCTGGACTTATTTGTTTCCCGATCTTTCATCAAAAGGACTGCAGAAACAAAGTCACATCAGCCTTCCCTGTAATTCCCTGTAAGGAACACTTAACCTTTATTTAACCTTTTAAGCTCAGCACTTCTTAGAGGACATGTAAGCGCCATCATTTCAGATGATCAACGCCAAAAAAAGTCATCATAGCTTTGTTGTTGTTTGTTTTTATTATTATAATCGTAAGAAAATTTTACCTTCCACAATGCGTCCATATTTGCCAAATACAGCCTCAAGGGCTTTCTCATTAGTCTCTGTGTTCAGGCCCCCAATGAACAGCTTCCCAGGACGATCTGCTTCAACCATTTTGATTCTGTAAATGACCTAGTAAAAAGAATGAGGCCATCATCAACAAAACATCAGACTGCAATAGAGACTTTGTGGTATATAAATGACTTCTGTCCTCGAAAGTACAAGCGAATTTTCTTCAGAAATATGTTAGGTAAGAAATATGAAGTTTAAAATACACTAAGTAATTACAACTT
This sequence comes from Drymodes brunneopygia, assembly GCA_013400955.1. NCBI lineage: Eukaryota > Metazoa > Chordata > Aves > Passeriformes > Petroicidae > Drymodes > Drymodes brunneopygia. Next base: position 142,293 of record VZTZ01009406.1, read on the forward strand.
TTTGTAACGGAAGCAACTAGAAGTAGTACTAACAGCTACTTCTTCACATTATGTAGCGTTTTTAAAAAATACTAAATAGAACTTTGAAAAGTGGAACAAAGCACTGTTAAAAATGAAGCAATATTGGTGAATGTGTAAACTCTTCTAGGAGTGCTGCTCTTTTTGCTCTGGATAGCAAACCTAGCACACCTTTCCTTTAAATCCTGGACATTTCAAATCACTTATTTAGTATGTCCAAGTAATACAAAATTATTAACTCTTCAAAGCATCTTGGGTCAGTACTTCCAAATTAAGCTCATTCTTTTTATTATTTAAAATACATCGAGCCTATACTTAAGTCCTGGCCTACACAACATGTGAGACTGAACAGACACCAGACCACCAATACAGTTCTACACAGCAATGTCACAGCTACAGCTGCGGGGGCGGGAGGACTGTAAAAGAAAAAAACCCAGGAGCCGAAGACAAAGCCAAACGTCTCCGTGCTTGGCAGGCCGCCCGGCGNTGGCGGCCCCCTTTGGCAGCGGCTCCGCTCCGTCCCCGCGGCCGGCGGCCTCCTCGGCGCTCACCCACCGCGCGGCTCAGCCCCGTCCGGACACAATGGTGCGGCGCTCCCGCCGTGCCGCCCTCGTCCTCCCCCAGGATGCTGAGGAACCCTCACACCTAAAATGGCGGA
>VZTZ01009406.1:143026-188057 GCA_013400955.1 Drymodes brunneopygia
CGAGAAAAAACCGCCGTCCTACCCGGAGCCAGGCACGAAGGGATTGCGGGCCAGGTCCGGCTCCGCCGCGCCTCCACTCTGCCGCGAGCGGCGCGCCACGCGGCCCCCACCCCGCAGACCTTTCGCCGAGGGTCCCCGCAGCGCCGCCCGCAGAGCCCCGGCCCGCGCTCACCTCCACCCGCGCCGATCCGCAACTGCGCAATGGGGGCGAACAAAGGCGCTGCCGGCCTTTATAGCTTTACGTCACCCGCCGCACGGAGCCCCGGATGCGGCGGCAGCGCCGACCCCGGTAGGGGGTGCCCGCGGCCGCCGCGGCCCCGGAGCGAAGCTCCCGCCGCGACCGGGGAACAGCGGGGCCCGGTGGGGACGGGGCACACCGGGGCCGGAGATTCCCGTCCTGCCAGGAGCGGGGAGCGGGCCGGGGATCGCGAGCGGCGGGAAAAGAGCGGGAGTGGACTGTGGGAAAGGCGGGGTAGAGCTTTGTCTGCCGGCTGCGCCTCGTCCCGAAGGAGTGAGGGAGGCCCCATGTGAAGTGCTGTGTCCAGTTCTGGGTTCCTCAGCACGAGAAAGCAGCTACTGGAGATAGTAATAGTAATAGTAATAATCACAAAGATGATTAGATGTCTGGAGCATCTCTCTTACGAGGAGAGATGTGGAAGCTGGGGCTGTTCAGTCTAGAGGAGAGAAGAATGAAAGGGGCTCTCACCAATGCATGAAAATATCCCAAAGCCAGGTGCCAAGGGGATGGTGCCAGAGTATTTTCAGTGCCCAGTGACAGGATGAGGAGCAATGGTCATAAACTAAAATACAAGAAGTTCCACCTCAACATGAGAAAGAACTTTGCATTGAGGGTAGCAGAGCCCTGGAACAGCTGCCCAGTGAGGTCATGCAGTCTCCCTCTCTGGAGACATTCCTGTGTCACCTGCTCCAGGTGGCCCTGCCTTGTCAAGGGAATTGGTTTGGATGATCTCCCAGAGATCCCTTCCAATCCTAACTGATTTTGTGAAGCAACAGATCTATCACTTCTTTGGAAGGAAAATCACAGTAGTATCAGTATAACTTTGGAGTTTGTGCAGGAGCTTAACCCACTTTGCTAAAATAGTCTTGAAGGCATTTTTAATTAGTTTGATTAATACACGTGCATGGCAGCACCACTTGCTGGGAGAATAACAGCAAACCAAAACAAGTTTGGTTTAAAATTAAATGTGTCGTTGACGGCACAAAGTTTTGCCATTTAGTTGTTCAGTTCAGTTAGTTGTTCAACTAACTCCATTTGTTAAGTATTTATACTCAAAGTTCAACTGTGATTTTCTTTGGCTGGCTACACCTGATACCGGAAAAGTTAGGAGGAAATCTGCTCATGCAAGAAATGGCTAAATTTTCACTATTTGAACCTGTAGATTATCTAAAGTGATATTAGACCCTAATCAGTCATCAAGGCTTATTTTCTTAGTGCCACCCAGTCTAATCACTATACAGTCTTTTAAGTTCTCCCTTGCAGTTTCTGCTTGCAGTTCTCCAGGCCTTCATTTCTGGGAGGTGTCACAGAGTCTATGGACTCTATGGGCACTGCCCAGGGCTGTTACAGTTGCACAGCTGCATAATTGCTGCATTCTGATAAGAGAACATCAGACTCTATCCTTATCTTCAGTTTTTCAGTCTGTCAGATACAGATATTCAGCTGCTGTTTGTGCTGTGGGAAGCAGAAGGCAACATTGCCTCAGACTAGCTGATAGACATGTTGAGAACACAAAAGAGGGGAGCTCTCAAACAGTACTCTAAACTCCAGCATGTACTTGAAGATGTCACCTTTCCAGTGTGGATGCTCAGAGTTTCTGAATGCTGTTACTGTGAAGGGGAAAAGAGAAAGATGACCTTTGTAAGAAGGTGGGGGGGCATTGCCTGTGATATCAATGCAGTTGCTGAAGAATGGCATTTCCAGATACTCATCCAATTATCATTTAAAAAAAGCTTAAAATTCTAGTTTCAATACAAAAGAATTTAAATTTCAGAGCCTCCCTGGGATGGATAGTGAAAACTAAAGCAAATTGTTAGTCCTGTAAGAAATATGCTAAGAATGGCTTCCATCAAGGTGGGGTCTCTGTGCTTCTCTGACCCATGGTGCATTTATTGACTGCCTCACAATTGGAAAAATAAGCAAATGCAAACAAAAGTCTCTTTTTCTGTCTCCTGTGATTAAAAGAGTAAAATATTTCACTGCTAACTCCAGGCTTCATTTTATTAACATTTTGTTAACACATACTGTACATGTAGTTAGGTGGGATTAGCATGAACATAATGACATTTGAAACAGGATTTGAACATAAATGCTGTAATTGTATCAGGGCCAAACTCTTCTGTTCATTGTTCCAAAAGGTATCTTCATGAGGCTTCTTATCAAAACCCAGTTGCATCCTCATTGCAAACTGGAACAGTGTTTTACAGTCTCTCACTACACAGTGTATGTATGGTCTTGCTCCAAATTCAGTCAGATCTTTTCCTAGAGGATATATAATTATTTAATTCTTTCCTCTCCTCTTTTTTTTCCCCTGTAATTTTTGATTTTTGAAGAAAAACTACAGAAATCATCAGGGAACAAACTGCAGTCTAAATAGAAACTAATTCCTCTTCAGAAAGAAGTTCAAGGCTGAAGAGCTATGACATTTTCTTTTGCAAATGACTTTTCAACTTTGAATTTTCTGATAAGAAATTAGGTAGTAATAAGAGGTCCTATACTGGATCCTATGGAATATGAAACAGACTTGGATGGGACAGTTGGGGAAACACAGACCAAGAAAACTTCACCAGCCTTTACACAGAGGACAGTTGCTCCCTAACTAGCATAGATATACTTGCCCTTGCAGTATCACATTTTTAAGAGTAGAAGAAATGCAATTAAGTATGTTACTTACAAACCCACGTACAAATAAGGTGATCTCTTCATACCTTTTCATTGACAACCCTAAAACTGAGCTCGGTAGATGGGAGAGGTGGACAACATTCCATGAGGGTAATATATTATGGATTTTTGTGATAGCTTTCAACTAAAATGTCACTCTCTCAAATGAATCCCTGAATGTTTAACAGTGTAGTTGAATTTACACTGCAAACTTGTTCATGCAGATGAAAGTGTTTTGGATCTTCCCTGTACCATGCTGCATATTTTCATCAAACATACTGGCCTTTTACCAAGTTCATCATGCTTTGGGTTTAAACTGGATAAAGGGTTTAGGAGAGCTGAGGGATGGGGACTAATGAATACATAAATAGTCTGATCACAAAAGACCCATTCAGAATTAATAAAAAAGGGAATGTAATTCACTCTAGATATGTAATCAAAAGCTAATAACTGAAAAATCAGTTTAATAGTTTTGTAACAGGGAGCAATTTTCTAGGCACTGTCAGTTGATAGGTGTTTATAGAAATTCAGGAATTTTCCTCTGTAAAACTCAGACTAGAGTAGATGAGAACAGCACAAAATAATTGTTTATGGTGCTGACTTTGTCAGTCATTTCTAAACTGGAATTCCCTAATGTGCTTCTCCCAAATCACCTATTTGGGATCTCATTGTGGCTCCTTTCAGTTTAGCAATACAAGGTGGAGGGTCCCTAAGACATAGCTGGAGCTGCCTGAAATGACAACTCTAATTTCCAGGCTCAGCTGAAAAGACACAATAATTCCTGTGCACCCCTTATTCTTTTTCCTTTTGCCTATTGCTGTTCTATGGTAAGGGCAACTCACTACAGATTGATGAATTGGTTAAAATTACTGGACAAGGATGTTTTGCAGGGTAATACAAATGTAATGTCACAGTCTGGAAACAAGAATAGCAACATCTTGCCAAAATGGGAAATATAGAAAGATTGAGGTGTTTGCTAGCCAGTATTGACAGCAATGCCTTTAGCACAATGTCTCAGGCAGCTGTGAGTACCAGTCTTGCCCCGGTAGCACAGAGCTGGGCCTGCAGCCATCACTTGCTCTTGCCCTTCTCCTCAGACAGGTTTTGCAGCTGTCCCAGAGCACTGCACCTGAACAGGTGACCCTGGAGCTTGGCACTGCGTTTGTGCCACCACTGTGACTGTATTGTACTAAGAGGCTGGGGGCACATCCCACTGTTGTGGCTGCAAACATCACAGGCTGCACCCATCAAATATAATTCTTCCAGATTGCTATATGAAAACTTGAATTTCCACCCCTAATTTCTGAGCTGGTAATATCTTAAGCCTTTCTCACTCACTCTCTACAACGCCCTGAAAGGAGGATGTAGCCAGGTGAAGAAGGTCAGACTGGTCTCAGGTAACAAGTGACAGAATGACAGGACATGAAGTTGTGCAGGGGGAGGTCTAGGTTGGACATTAGGAGGAATTTCTTCACAGAAGGGGTACTTAGACATTGGAACAGGCTGCCCGGGGACAGGAATCACTGTCCCTGGGGGTGTTTAAGGAAAGGCTAGACCTAGCAACCAGTGCCATGGTCCGGTTAACATGATGGTGTTGGGTTCTGTGTTAAACTCGATGATCTCAGAGGTATTTTCCAATCGAATTCATTCTGTGCTTTTTGCTGGGGCTAAAACCTTTAAAGAGATTCTGGTATCACAGAATCCTAGAATGGTTTGGGTTGAAAGGGACCTTCAAGATCACCTGATTTCACCACCCCCACGCCACCCGCTATGGGCAGGGACACCTTCCCCTAGACTAGGATGCTCCAAGCCCCGTTCAGTCTGGCCTTGAACACTTCCAGTGATAGAGCATCCACAGCTTCTCTATGCAACCTGCGCCAGAGCCCCAGCACGCTCCCAGGGAGGAATTTCTCCCCAATATCCCACCGAACGCCGCCCTCTGGCAGTGCGAAGCCGTTCCCCGCCGTCCCTTAGAGTGCCCTTCCCCAAGATGGCGCCCGGCGCTTCCCCCTCACCGCGCAGGCGCTGTGGCCCCGACCCGGCCGTGACGCGGCCGCCCCCGCCTCCGCCCGTGCTTGGGCCGCCTCCGCAAGGCGCTGCCCGAGGCGGTGCGGGTGCAGCTGCGCCTCATGGTGCCTCTGCCTGTCCAGGCTGCAAGATGAGGCTGCAGGCTGCCGCACTCTTGCTGGTGGTGCCTCTCGGTGCCGCCTTCTACCTGCCGGGATTGGCGCCCGTCAGCTTCTGTGAGGAGGGCGAGGAGACCGAGAGCTGCAAGGTGAGAGCCCGCACGGGCGGGCCTGACGCGGGCCGGCCCCTCGCTCTGCTCTGCTCTGCTCTGCCCGCTCGGGGCTCCCGCGGCGAGGGCTGCGCGGGCTATTCCCACTCGGCTGCCCGCGGGTGTCCTGCCGCGGGCGGCAGCCTTCGCTCTGGGAAGACAGGACACCCCCAGCTGGTATTCTCCCTTTTCCCGCTGAACTTTCCAGCCAGCGCTGGGAGGACTCTTAGTTCCTTGTTCCCCGGCGTGGCCGGGGCCTGTCAGCAGCCAGCAGTCATGGGGTAGCAGCATTTGCTAGTTAGCCACGCGTTTCATACCAGCCGCGCATTTGTTTCTGAAAGTCCGTATTTTCATACTTTTTCTCCTCCTTTCCTGTTTTAGTCACTAATTGAGCTCTTCGTGAACAGGCTGGACTCTGTTGAATCAGTTCTTCCATACGAATATGATGCGTAAGTACATCCCAACAGGTTTCCAGAAGCGTTTGGAAAGGGGCTTTTCTGTTACCGTAAGGGTGTCAGTATTTTGGCTGTAGGGATGGAAGAGAATCCGGTGCTCAGTGGTAGGAATGAAGAGGGTGGGAAGGATGAAGGCCACACCTGTGTCACCTGACCGTCCTCTGTTATTGTTAAGAAAAAGGCTGCAGGGTTTCTTATGGATGCATTTTTTTGAGCTGAGTACAAGATTTAGTGTTGTCTGTTGAACGTATTTGAAATTTCTTTTTATTAGCAAATCTAGGAAGTCAGATGCTTTGAGTTCCTTTTTTCTTCCTGGTAATTGAAAGAAACTCAGAGACCAGGCACTGTTAACTTTCCTTTTTTTTGCCAAAACTTTGTAGCTAATTCGTGGTTTGTTGATTTTGGATTAGTTTAGTTTTGATTCTTTTCTACGAAAACTTCTATCTGCTTTTGCAGATATTTATAGGCCTACAAAGGAATGATAAACAATATGATTTGCAGTCTTGCTGTTGGGCACAGAAGAGGAAACTTGCAGGTGTTTTAGGTCTTTCCTTGGGCAGTGGAGCAGTAGAAGCAAGACCAGAGACTAGCTAAAAAAATCCCCATGTCTCTATTTCTGTTACATTTTATGGAAGTCAGTGAATTCAGGACCATTGATTGAGGAAAAGTACTTATGTACCAAAGGTAAGTACGGGTTTGTTTGTTGTTCTGTTGGGGTTTTTTAACGTAACCTGCTGCTACCTGTGTTTAATGAAAAGCCAGAATGGTTATAATCGCCTGTATTCAGCAGTTTCAGGCTGTATGTAGTTGAAAAGAATTGGTGAATGGTGTTTGACAGTGTAGCACTGTAATGCTAAAAACATTTTCCTTCTTTGAAATATGTTTCATATTAAATGCTATTTGTTAATATCCTTGAAGAAAGGGAGGTAGTTTTTCAGAAACTTTTTACAAGAGGAATTAAAAGTCCGTAGCACACTCTTTTTTTCCCCCAAACTGAAACGTTCTACTGTTTGTTTAAATTGCCATTTGAAAAGGGTATGTGAACTAACCATGATGCATTTTGTTAAAGATACGCTGGAATATATATTGGTTGAAATTGATATTGAAATAGAAGCCAGCTTTCTTTGCTAAGGCAGTCAGATTCTTTACTACCAGTGGCTGAACTGTCAAAAAAATAATGAAAACTACTATGTTAAGGACATAATTTAAGAATTTGTTTTAGGCTGGTATTTACAGTTATTTACAGTAAATTAAAAATAAAAGGGAATCTTTTTTACTTTTTTCCAGTTTTGACTTCTGTCAAGATAAGGAAGAGAAGAGACCATCAGAAAATCTTGGACAAGTGCTGTTTGGGGAGAGAATAGCATCGTCTCCATATAAGGTTATTTTATCCCTTGAAATTGATCCTGTTTAAATTTGATAGCTGTTGTTCTGATGGCTATAATCCATAGACAAAGCTGAAGATTTGACGACTGGTGATTATTTTTGTTTATATTTTTTAATATAAGCACTATGGAGTTTATGTAATAAAACCCAATGAAACTCCTCCCAGCCCAAAGGCATCTTAGGTTGATTAATTACACATAGGAAACTGAGCCAGTAATCACCCTTCTTGCCTGTTGCTCTGTGCTAGAGAAGTCCAGAAACTACATCTTAGGTAGTTATTTAACAGCTGGATGTAAGGTGTGTTAGGTGATCTGAAATAATTTGTTTATTAAATATAATGTTGGAGACTATAAAGTGGTGGTTCAGGAGCTGTTTCGTATACTTGGTTGTAGTATTGGGCAACTTCCAGAGTGAGAAGGGGAAATTAGGTTATGGCTCACTTGCAGCTTTTCTCTGCTTGTACATGCTTATCATCTGTTGTCTGAAACCAAATTTTTCATTGTTTATGTATATCATTTGGAACCTTCTGTAAAATAAATGTATGGAAATATTTTGTGGATTGGGTATGTGGTATTTTTCTGTATCATGCCCTGTATTAGCTATGACCAAATGTAGCATATCTAAAAAGCTGTGGCATCAACTTGGGACAGTTATTAGCAGTGGAGGAGCTCTGGTCAAACAGTGGCTCTTGGTGTTTGAGAACTGTATGGTGTTCAAATGCAGTTTTCAGACTGGGATTTGCCAGTGAAGCTGAAAACCGTGCTATGTGTGTGTATGATGGTTGCTAGATAATCCAAATCCCTGTGAGAAAAAGATGCTGCTCAGTCATAAGGGACCTGATCACATCTTTTCATTTCTCTGTTAAGCAGGTGATGCCCCTTCCCTTGTATGAACTGTCCTTTGAAATCTCCTTGATTCTCTGAGCTAATGTAATTTTAAGTCTTATGACTAGTGGTCACAAGAAACTTTTAAATATGTAGCATGATGGGTCATTTGGACTGGATATGTGTTGAATAGATTAAGTGTTATAACAATTGTTTGAAGGGGCTGCACACTATGGTAATTAGAAAGTGCTGTTCCTGGTTAGCATTTGGACCTTGATAACATTAGAATTTTCAGTCATGTTTTAAGCTCACTAACAGGTAAATATTAACTGGGTTAGAAGTTGGAGATGCAAATGTGAGTGTGTTTGTGTTAGGTGATGTCTGTGCTTGAAGCTTAGATGTTGTGCAACTTGTGGTTTTGGCAGCCTTTTATAACTTGGTTGTCCTGGGGAAAACCAGCTAAAGCTAACATGAAACATTCAAGAAGGGCGTAGTGAAAGTCAGTTTCATCAGGTGATGAAATTATCAAAATAAAACAAACTGGTGAAACAAAAAGCAATACCCTTCCTAGTAATTTTCACTTTTCAGTCCTCAGGGTTTATCCTTTAGAAACATATAGTAAGGAGATAAGATAGCTAAAAAAACCCCCCTACTTCACCTGGAAAAAAAACCAAAACGCTAAAAGATCTTTGAAGCAAAATTGAAGTGACTTTTTTTAGTGTCCTTTTTTTTAACAGTTCACTTTTAAAAAGCAAGAAACTTGCAAGAAGGTTTGTACGAGATCATATGACCCAGAAAGCAGTGCTGATAAAAGCAAACTGGCTTTTTTGAAGAAAGGAATGCAATTGAATTATCAGCATCACTGGTAAGCCAAGACGTGCTTGAGGTTGTTTTTATTTTCTGCTTTTGGACATTTGTTATCTATGTTTCAAGTGGTTGCGTTCTTCCTTGTGTGTGATAGTTGTCTCTCTACTGGGCATCTTGTAGGCACTACTGAAAAGTGTGTGCATTACATGAATGTGAAATGTCAGTGTGAAGTGAGGTGCATCCCTTTCTGAGGACATGTTCTTTGATGATTTCTGTCTAGGATTATCGATAACATGCCTGTAACGTGGTGTTATGATGTGGAAGATGGACAAAAATACTGTAATCCAGGATTTCCAGTAGGATGTTTTGTTACTCCAGATGGTAGAGTTAAAGATGCTTGTGTTATAAATGTAAGTGGTGGAACTTTTTTTGTTAGTATAGAGTGGTTTCATTTGTGGTTTTACTTTTAAGCTTTCTTTTCCTGAGAAAGAACAGATATGTTTGTAAACATGGTTAGACTGTGGGCACTGACAGAGCTGAGTGCTGCTAGTGTGTGCAGTGTCTCACTGATGCAGTTGTCCCAATAAAATGTTCATACGGGTCTTTGACTGATGTATGTTTTATAAATCTATAAAATAATGGTGTGGGTGTTTAAAAGCCTTAGAAAACTGAGGTTTTATTCTGAAATTTCATGTGTATCCATCCTAGTAGCTATTCATTCTTGGTCTACGTTGTGTTCATGTGCAAGATGTCCTTTTATCAGTATCAGATAGAAGATTTCTAGTGAAGTCCTAGAAATGAATTCTGTGTTCTAGTTGCAAAAGTTATGTCTAGCACAGTTTACAAGTTAAATGTGTGTCAGGGTTTTCCCAGATGGCTGAAGGGTAACAACCATAGCTGTGACAGGGAAATTTATGTTGACAGTTGGAAATGTGTCAGTCATCCTGGGAGTTCCATGGTGAACTAGGACAGTTACAGATAATAGTGACAGAGTTTTATCCCTCCTGGGTGAGGGCCAACACTCCTCTTGGTGAGGAGAGAGTTCTCTATGACTCTGCTCTACCACTTGACATGCTGCTTGTGTGTAGTGCAGTCAGTTCATTTGTATGCAGCAGATCTGATGCATCTTTGAAGTGTTGCATTTATCATGCACGTTCAGTTTACTCTACAGTCACCTGTCAACTCAGTTACTCCTCAGGCTCCCCAGACTGCTGAAAGTGATCTTTTATACAGGTGTATTAATGTTGAAGTGTTTACCTTTGTTGCTCCTTCATACAACACCAGTCTCATTTTAAAGTTCTTGACTTCTTGCGCCCTCTCCTGTTGGAGAAGTTGCTCAGTCTCCTGATCATGTTTTGTAGTCAGAGTTTAACAAGAAGAACACTTTCTACCTCTTCAACCACGTTGACATAACAATCATGTACCACAGTGGGAAGGATGAAAACTGGCCTGGTGCAAGACTGGTGATGGCAAGACTGAGACCACAAAGGTAATTGTGCATTAAAGCAGCAGGTTCTGGTACTCTGGAGTCCTAAGAGCAGTTGCAAAGAGAACGTTTCCTTAGAGATGTTATTGGTGTTAATAAATTCTGTTTTCTGGTAAAGCTTTCAGTATGCTGATTGATGTCTGGAGCTGTTTACAAGGACAGTTCCACAACTGTAAATGGTATTTAACTTTGCTTTTGAAGTGTTCCCCAAAGTCCCTTGTGATGGAAGAGCTGCTTATGCAGACTTTTAGCACCTGACCCAAACAACAGAGCCTTTTTCATGTTTTGGTTGATTTGCATCTGGGTGTGCATGTTTTCAGATACACTGAGAAACATCCTTTCACTGTAACAGTTTTCCATGTCATATCTGTTACCTGTTTCCCAAACATACTTCGGGTGAATGTATAGGTGTATATTCTGTGTACAGACCTGTAAGTTTGGATACAGAGGTATAGGTGAAATACCATGTTAGCATTGGTATTCAGAACTGCAGATGACAGCAACTAATTTCCTAAGAAGGCAAACTGATTTTCTCAAACAGTAGCTTCTTAGTTTTTGTGTTAACCAGAGTGGGGGTGCAACAACTCAGAGGTCAGAAGAAGACTGAAGCAACTGCTTTGGCCTCTAGTCAATCTCTTCATGCACAGTTCATATTTATCTATATTTGAAAACTGCAGTTCAGTTACAAGATTTCAAAGTAGGTCGGTTTTTTATAGCTAGACTTTTCTCTCTTTTCTACAGAAGTTAAATAAGTAAACAAATTACACTACAGTTTCTCAAGTCATGCAGACATGCTTGGTACGACATAACTTGATTGTACTTGGTTTTCCTCTTGCAAAGGTACAGTGTATTTTTAGTGAATTATACTTGCTATGCAAGTTTACTCCTTCCATGAGTGTGAGGAAGATTCTGCCAATCTTACTCATTTTTCATTAATGCTTTATCAGTAGCATCCTGAATGGTTGAAAAATGAGAGTTTGCCTTTTCCCTGGCAGTGCAGACCACGAGGGGGCAGTTAGGTTGCACTTAACCTTAATTTTGTCATTCTCTGAACAGGTGCTTTCCTTCAGCCTTGCAGCTCTCCTGATGGGGAGTATTTGTGGTTGGAGCACAATGCTAAACTTTTTAAAAGAAAACTAAAATCTTAAAAAAATTTATTTAACTTCTTTTCCCCATTAGCTACAAACATACAGATGAGAACAACTTAAGTTGTGAAGGCCCGCCTATGGAGATTCCTGGAGAATTCACCAATAAACTGAATTTGGTTTACACTTACTCTGTGACCTTTGAAGTAAGTATTAAATCTGTTACATGAATATGTAATTCCCCAAAAGAATGAAATCAAAGCAATTGGATAACTTGCTGATAGTCATAACTGGATTACAGCAGTGTAAATTCTGTAAGGTTGGTCTTGTGAAGTATTTTTCTTAAAATCTGAACAGATTTTTTTGTTCCTGTAATGTAAGTGACACTATGAATATATAAATGAAGACCTTTTTTCCCCTTTGTTTTATTTCTAGTAGAAAATTAGTAGATTGAATAACTGCAAGAGTCGTCTTCCTTGGGGTAAACTGTGTTTTCAGATTTCAGGGTGCTGAGAGTCCCATGTTGAAGAACAGTTTATCTTTGGGGACATTTCTTTGTTAAATGTTGGCTAAAGTTTTTCTCGTGAGGTTGCAGGGTTTGTCTCATTTTGTGTGGTTTTTATTTTGTTCACTGGCTTTTTCTTGAGTAGGTGATCATTTATCTTCTAGAATTAATACTCTAATGTTTACTAATAAACTAATGCTTTATTCAACCTGTAATGAGTTAGGAGGAAATAGCTTTCTGGCAAATGGCTCTTTACCCCAGCATGGAAAGTGAGCCTCCTGTGGGTATGACAATAATTTGATTCAAGGTACTGCAAACGTTGGTACCTGTGTTCCAGTCTGTCCTGAAAGCGTGGTTGTTTTGCTGATGTAAGGCACGAATCTTAGAAGGTTTGGATTGAGACCACCAGCTTGTTTTGTACAGGCAGTGAAGCAGCCATCATATAGCAACAGCTTTCATCCAGCCAAATTGAATTTGATTTGAGCCAGTGACCTTGAGGTGCAAGGTTCGATATCCTCTTACTTTTCCCTTGAGACACCCAGTCCTTTTTCAGCTCTGATTTTCCTACATGAATGAGCCTTCTGTCATTAACATTTGTGTTTAGATCTTGAGGTAAATTGTGATTCAGAACTTCAGTGTGAACTTTGGTTAGTCACGCAATGGGTGAGGTGTTTGGGTACCTACACTCTTTCTCTGTGTCATAGAACTGGTGAGGCTCAGGTCCAGTGGGTTTGGATGCTTCCAGCAGATGGCACTTCAAAACTGCTTATTCTCTGTCATCCATAAGCCTTGATTTGAAATACTACCTCATGTGTTTTGCTTTTTATTAGTAGCTTCAAAATAACTTAAAAGGGGAGTGTTTATCAGTGAGAAGTATTTTTAAATAGGAAAGCATCAGTTTCAGTAAACCTGATTACATAAAGCAATAAAATGTGTAGCTGTTTTATGGTCCTTTCTAATATGGCAGCTGACTTCTGATGAGAAAGTTATGGTGTTTGCTTTAATTAACTGAAATGGACAAGGTATTTAGCACTGTGTGAAAAGTATGCATCATCATGGCTCTGATGTTTGGTACACAAGTGTACTATAATGTAAGCATGAGAGCAGTTTGGTTCTCAGCTGTACTTAGGACCTTGTGAGTAAAGGAAGAAATTCAGAACTTCATGCTAGTCAGGGGATAGAATTTGGTAGCAGGACAACATGTGTGTACATACAAAGAGAACAACTGGGGAGCACAAGGCTTGTGGGTCAGAAAGAGTCCTCAGTTGTATGCATAAAGATCCATCACAGGAATATCTGGAAATGAAAGTTGTGTGCCAGGAATCAGAGTTGAAAATATTCTGTAGCAGCCAGCACTATGGCAGAGAGCAAAGAAGCCTATGCTAAATGCATTAAAAGTGATGAGAAAAACATATTTCTCATTTCCCCTGGAATTTTCTGTGGAGTATGTTTGACAAAGTTAAGGTTTCAAGATCAGTGTGCTATGCTGGGAGAATCTTGTAGTGATGGCATGATTGTTTTTCAGCAGTTGGGATCTGCAGGCAGCTACATCCCAAATCATGGAAAGATGAGGCTTAGTGAGGCTTAGTGAAGCCTAATTTAAAGGTAGAAGATGTGAATAGGAGATTTCAATGAAAAGATACTTTTTTAGAGTCTCTGGAAATGAATTAATGCAAGAGAGAGGTCTTGCATCCAGGGCTGATACCAAGCCTAGATACGAATGCTGACTGGAAGGGCTGGGGAAGGGATGTGGTGTGCTCATTCGCTCTCAGAGACTGCAGCAAACTTGTACTTGCTTCTATTAATTATTATTTCATTTCCTTATAGGAAAAGAATAGTATTAAGTGGGCTTCCAGGTGGGACTACATTTTGGAGTCCATGCCGCATACAAACATCCAGTGGTTTAGGTAAGATTTGCTTTTATTCAGTAACATTGCAGGGGAGCACGAAGATTTCTTAGTTATACTTCTAGGGAGATAGAACAAAGTCTGTAGGTTTTCAGTCAAGAAAACTTTTTGTTTTCATATGTGAAATAAGTTTTCATCTCTTGGGAGCAATTGTATTACTGCATTTTGCAAAAGGAATGCATCATCAGTGTCCAAAAGGAAAGCAGTTTCCATTGTTTTACTTTATCATTTCTATTCTGGAGAAGTTTTGAGTCGTTGCAGCTCTGCAGTGTTCTTATTGTTACTGTCTGGCTTTGACTGCCAAGTGAGAGGTACATATGTATGTCATGTTTTGTACTCAGCAGCTGCTTACAGTAAAAAGGTCTTTTTTAATGAGTAAAAGATGTATGTGAAAAGCTCTTGCTTATTTTCCTCCGTAGCATAGGAATGGTATTAAGTAAGTGTATAATTTGTGTTGAAGTGTTAATGTTTTGCAATGTAAATCTTGAAAAGGCTAATCGAAATAAATTGTTGTCTACAAAATATTAAATGATTTCTTTGGTTGATAGATATAAAACCTACTTGACAGTCTGCTTTAAGAACTGTAGCTGTTTCACCAGGGAAATTACTTCTGAGCTATATAAGGAGGAAAATAAAGAAAAGCAATATGTAACTGTCTTCAGAATTAGCAAGGTATCATGAAATACTTCTCCTCACTTCTGTCTCCTAAGAACTCACTGACTTTTAAGTTGCGTACCTTTATCTTCTCTGGAGAGGAAAAAATACTGAAAGGTCTGAATATCTAAGGCTTTTCCTCAGATCTGGGCTTTACATGTGGTATGAGCTGGTACATCTCCAGAAACCTGAATAACTGGATTCAAAGTTTGACTTTTTCTTTATCTGCAGTATAATGAATTCCCTCGTAATTGTTCTCTTCTTATCTGGCATGGTGGCTATGATCATTCTGAGGACTCTTCATAAAGATATTGCAAGATACAACCAGATCGACTCTTCTGTGAGTAAATCTACAGCTTTTACATGAGCACGTTTTTCTGTCCGTAGTGATGGCTGTCTCTTAGTTTTGAGTATAGTCTAGAGAGATGTATAACTATGATGAGTTTGATACATGCTAATATCTCTGGGGAGGTTACTGGAGATATTCTGATTAACATAGGCTGATACAAGTTGATGTTACCTGTGCCTGGAAAGTGTGGTGGAATCACTTCATTTATTTAGGAGATCATAATATTGCAGTTTGTGTGCAACACAACTTCTGACCTCTAGCTGTGTTAGAACTACTTGGTATGTGTGTAAAAGATATTTTATTTTATTTGCAAATACAATTCCCATAGTAATCATTGTGTTAAACTGAGTCTAGTTTGTTTAAATTAGTGAGATGACTGAAGCCTGTTGCCATTTGACTGAACCTGTTGTGAGTTCTTTTGAAATATGTACTCCTTAAAATGGGAAAGTGGCAGGTTCCTATAGTAGAAGAGCATATGACTGATTGTGAGTTGAAAAGCCTTGACCAGTAGACTGAGAGTAATTTTTACTCAGTCTTTTTCTCATCGGTAAAAGTGGTATCTGCAATTCAAAGATGAGAAGTAATTTCAGATGCAGCAAAGGTCTGAATTTTCACTCTTGTTGCTGTCTGTCTGGTTAAAGAAACACTTCAAAATGCACAAAAATGTTTCATACTGAAACTAAAACATCTGAAAATACTTCTGTTCCTCTTTGTGGTTTTAATATTGAATATCTTTTGTTAATGTAAATCCAGATAGTGATTTTAAGGGGAATGATTTTTCTCACATCCTTTAACTGTTAGTTTTTATGAGGCTTCTGTTTGATCTCTCAATTAAATTATGTTCAAGATTTTATACTGTGTTGTCTTTATTAGTTGATCATTCTTAATGTGATAAAGAGCAAGACTTGTAGAAGCTTGATTAGTTCTTATGAGTAACAGCAGGGATACGGGTGACTTTCAGAAAGCCACAGTTTTTTATTTTCTTGCCAGGTGTGAGAGACTTAAAGATCTGTTGCAGTTCAAGGAGCTTATATTAAAAGGTGTGAAATAATTGTGCAAAAGAAGACCTGGGCTGAAGAAGATGCAGGGAAGCAAATTAGTATCTCACATTTAGGGGATGCTGGTGATTGTACTTCAAAAGAGATCGATGCATCAGCCAGTGACTGTGGTCTTAGAATGTGCATTTAATGTTTCAGCTGATGCTGGCTGGCTTTTAGTGTGATGTGGATTTAGTGAGACAGTCATTAATGAAGTGCTTAGAAATCATTAGATTACTTTTAGGGTCTTATGACTAAGAGAGGATTCCTGAACTGAAGAGAACTCATGTCAGTATGTTTTCACCAGTGAGAGGTAAAGCTCTCTTTTTTTTTTTTTCTTTTTTTTCCCCCTTTTTCTAAAATCTCTATGATAATGACTACTTGAATGTAGGGGACTTAAATTTTCATTAGACTCTTTTAAGAACTAAGCTAAACTAATGGTAAGATGAGGATTACTGCACCTTTGAAAAGTTTAGAGTGATTTTGCTCTAATATTTTTTGAAACTCCAAAGTATTGCTTACTACTTGGTTTAGTTGTACAGTTCATATCATTATATTGTACGTTAAAAGTTAGCAATATGAAATACTGCTAAATTTTTTGAACAAAAGTCTGAAAAATACTCTGCTGGCTAATTAGCTGTGAGTCAATGAAAGAACTTAAATAAAAATGGAGCTTTGAGACAAACTGTGGCACATAGGCTCATACAGGATAAATCAGGTGTCTCAATCTGCCCGACTTGGTTTCCCTTTATTTCTTAAACCAAGATAATTACCATGTAGCTATTTGTTTTAAAGTTCATGTCAGAGCCAGAAGGTGTCATTTGAGTACATTTCCCAGGTGAGTTGTTGATAAGGATTCTGTACGAGCCATTCCAAATCTGTAAACATTTTCTATGTTCTGTCAGAAAGTGAAGTACTAAGCATTTGTTCCTGCTTAGTGTTCACCATTTTGGAAACAGAGACTTGCTTCAGGTGGGAACCTTTTCAACTCTTTCATTCCTTACTTACAGCTACCTGGGAAAAGCCTTTCTTCTATTTTACCTTAACCATTTTCTTGTCATTATCACAATTAGTTCAAGTTCAGACTTACAGAAAGGTTTGTATTTATGCTTCTTTGACCAAACAAATCTTTCTTTACTGGAAGAACGTTGATGTATTGGAATTATACCTGGATATCTGGTATCATTTTCTATCAGGTATAAGGTGTGGCTTTGTATTTTAATCAGTGTTATCTTGTGTTTATTAGTTTTCAATTTTTGTATTCATGTATCAGCCTTCTGAGGGTAATTTCTAGCAAGCAGAGGTATCAGTATGGGAAAAGCAAAGATGATCTTCCAGAAAAAGAAAAGCTACATCATCTGTTGCAATTTAAGATGCTCTGTCATTCACCAGTGTGGTCTGCTTTCTTTCTTACTGTGTTTTTTGGCAAGCTTTAATTCTAGTGGTAAGCAGTCCTTTGAACTGAACTCAGTATTCCTTCATTGAATGTAACCTGTAGCTTTTAACTTTATGGGGATTAGAGGGTCTTCTTGTGGGGTTGGTTATCTGGGGTTGTGTGTGTTGGTTTTGTTGTTTGTTTGTTTTTTGTGAGGGGAGGTGTCTGTTTTGAGTGACTTTATTGAAAAACTTTGTTCTTTGGCAGTGGTTCCTTAGAGCTACTGGACTGAGGTTTCCCCCTCTCCATTCCATCCTTCATCCATTCACATCTGGCAGTGGAACAAAGTATTGGTACTTGTCCCTCATGATTCCAGGGAACAAACTTTCTCCTGGAGTCCAGAGACAGTTTCATTATTTTCCAGTATTCTCATTGAAACCAATGGGCTTTGAAATCGAAAGAGAAAAAGATAAATGCATGAACTAGATTGAAGTTAAAACTAAACTGGATGCTTTGTTTTAGTTTAAATTTAGAGTGATGTTCTATGGTTTGACTAATTACATTTGCTTTTTCTTGCTTTAGCAGATGAAAATTTTCTTGATAGATCTTGCCTTTTTCACTGAACCGTTAGGGGGTTATAAAATCAATGAGTGATGAATCAGATGCAATTAGGCTGGCTTTGAATCTTAACTGGAAGCTAATCAAACTTTAAATATGTATTTTGCATCTTGTTTGTGGTAATTCACTACTGCATTATGTATCACTGCTAACGACATTGTTGATTTTATACAGGAAGATGCCCAAGAGGAGTTTGGCTGGAAGCTGGTTCATGGAGATGTGTTTAGACCTCCAAGGAAGGGAATGTTACTGTCTGTCTTTTTGGGCCAAGGAACCCAAATTTTCATAATGACATTTATTACTTTATGTAAGTAACTTCATTAAGTTGATGTGTATATAGTGTAACAGTAAAGATGCAATATTATTAAACAAATGAGAGAGGCCTTCTTTTGGAAACCAAGTCCTTCCTTTAGTAACATAAAATATTAATGCAATTTCATAACAATCATTAGATAGCTTCAGTAATGCTGTTGTAAGCATTGTCATTGACAACATGGTGATATCTGGGCTAATGCAGAATCTTCATGAAATCAGCAATCAAACTTCCTTCTTGAAAGTGTCTTTTTAAAAAACACAGTTTTGCATGGTGTAAATTATCCAAGGGTCCAGTAATGCAAGTTCAAAGATGTAACCAAAACTTTAATATTCTGGGAATCCTTTCTGTCTGATATATTTGACATGAGGCTGCAGCCATACAGAAATAAGAGAAAGAGTGCACACCAGTGAAATAGTACTGACCAATGTTGAGCTAACGAGAACCTATCATTAATAGCTATAAATGCATGTGGTTATGTAACCCATCACAAGATGACATTTTATTATTGGTTATCTGTAACATTTATGAGCTTTTCTTCATCCTTTTCTTGCTGTACAGTAGAATTGGAAAGTACACTGATACTTAGTACAAAAAAAGAATCTTTCAAATTTTGTTCTCCAGGTTTAATTTGTATCTTTTTTACCTTTCATAGGGGAGCTGCTTTTTTCCATTTATTGCATGATACTGTAAGATTACTAGAATTTTCTTGATAGGCTTATCTTTCAGTGTTAATCACAGCTCTGTGTCTTGCTTAGCAGTGATAGTTTCCTGCGCAGTCAGTGTAGTAGTATAGAAGGAAATCGGTGGCAAAAGAAAATCCTTTTGGTGGATGGTGGTGTTTTATTTTTCAGCCTTTTGGCTATGAGAAACTTTCTATTTAAGGGATGAGGTGGAAATAATGCTTTTGAATGAAACAGTGCCATTAGGGGTATGTTCATGCGATGGAGTTGCCCAAGAGCTTACGCACTCAGCCTTCATTTAAAAAGGGACAAACCTTCACAGTGATGATCTATGTTATAGGGGCATTTTGACATGTGTCCACAAATAACTAAGTATTTTTGTTTCTTTAGTCCTAGCTTGCCTTGGTTTCCTTTCTCCTGCCAACCGTGGTGCTCTGATGACCTGTGCAGTTGTACTGTGGGTCTTACTGGGGACTCCAGCTGGTTATGTGTCTGCTAGAATGTACAAGAGTAAGTACATGCAAATAGTTAATGTGGCACAGCATGTTAAATTCAGAGTTGCTGGGCTGAATATAAACCTCCAACTGGAACTGGTGTCTCAGACACATATCCATATCTGCTTCATGCTGCCATTCTGCAAAACAGTTGGAAAAAGTCTTGACCTTGAAATTTTTTTTGCTTATTCTCCTCAGCATTCAGAGGTGAGAAGTGGAAGACAAATGTCTTGCTTACAGCTCTGCTCTGCCCTGGGTGAGTATTGTTTCCTCTCATTCTTTTGTTTATTCTTAAGTAGAAACAAATCTGAAGTGGGAAGGAGTTGGGGAAAAGCCAATTGTTATGATGCCTGTCTTGTTCATGGTACTCCCAAGCCTCTGTTCCTTTTGTGCATTTCCTATGTGTGAATATAAAGAAAAGTGAATTCTGAGGAGCTGAAGCCTGATAGTCTAGAGCACAGCTTCTTGGCTTGTTTTGTTGTCAGCTGTGGGGGTAAGATGAATGGGACAGCTCTTCTGCAAGGTTGTGTCACAGCCTTTGGGAGTCACTGCACCAGAACATTGGGCACAGTGATGGGGTAATTCCAGTTTGGTGCTGCAGTGCTCAGTATGTTCCAGGTAATTCTGGTTATAATCTTCTTACATAAATACAGGTGTTGTCCAGTTTGGGATCGGCTGTTGTGTGTATCAGCCTGCATAGTGTGGCCAATACTGTCCTGCTTGGGAAGGGCAATAGCACTTGAACCTTTTGTTTTCTCATACCTCTTATGACCTTTTGTGAGAACTGGGGGGAGAGGCAGCAGAAACGAATTTCTTCTGCAAGTCCTTCCATATTTCTTGGTTCCAACTTGGGGTCCATGAAGGGTTTGGTGAAAGTGGAAGAAAAGATTATGAATTTTTTAAGGTATTTCTTCCCCCCAAAAACCTCAGAATGAATAAAACATGACTTGGCTTCAAGTGAAACAGAATTTCATCAAACGAAAGGTAATGTACTTGATAACAACCAAGTGTAGTATTTCAGTGAGAAATCTTCTAAACAGAATGTGCTTCAGTCTCCCTGCTGTCATTTAGATGTTATCAGGAGAGAGAAGAAAATATATATTGGTGGAAGGAATACCATGCTGATAATTTAAACTCCCAAATAAATTGAGTTTCACAGAGGAAGTAAAATGACGGGGGCTGATAGAATATGAACAGACGCCCTGATTACGCTGTGCTAGTTCAGTGAATTTGCATAATATC
Organism: Drymodes brunneopygia; assembly: GCA_013400955.1. NCBI lineage: Eukaryota > Metazoa > Chordata > Aves > Passeriformes > Petroicidae > Drymodes > Drymodes brunneopygia. Next base: position 163,421 of record VZTZ01009406.1, read on the forward strand.
ATAAACAGCCCAAGGCCTTTTTAATCTCAGTAGACTGATGTGAGTTCATATTTGCAGTATTTTTTCTAACTGTAGATAGGGTAAGTGAGGTCTGCGTTAGGAGTCTGGTAGATGATAAAGATTAGAAAGACTTATAAAATGGATTTGATTTTTGTTTTTTGTTCAACAAGATGCTTACGCCAGGGGTCGCTTGAGTGTGTTTATTGAACAAGTCTGTTCCCCCAAACAGTTTTGGCAAATGTCAGACTGCTCCTAGGAAAAAAAGGAGCCTGTCTATTGCTAATCCTCCCTCCTTCCTTTTTAAATTGAATACAGTGGAAGGATGCATCTTCACTTCAGGGCAGCTTAAATTCCATCTCAGGAGCACTTTTTTAACAAAACCCAGACAGTGGTGCACTTTGCAGGGCCCTTTCTGAGGCTGAATTTCCTGTGGTGTGTCTTTGAATCCTGGAATAATGGCAATTAACACAAGCATCTTTTTGTGTGGGGTTCCTTTGCAGAATGAATGTTCTGCTTTATTTTCAAAATGGGACGATTGAAATCTTCATCTCACCTTGTTTCAGCAACACCTTGATTCTTATCTCTGAGTTGCTTTCTAGTTTTTGTCCAGGATGTTTAGAAAGTGAGGCAGATATGTTTAATGGGAGAGGGAAAAGCAGGTATGGAGACAAATCATGACTGATGCATTTAAATTCTCCAGAAGCATGGGCTACTTAATATGTGTATCTCCATGCTTATGCAAATATTTCTGTTGTAGGGCAGAGCCCTCTTTAATCCCCCCTTCCCCTTGTGACACAAACTGCAGCAGCACATTAGGTTTGTTGTGAGACTCCATGGGGCTTCCCAAATAGGAGATTTTGCTATCACTGTATTTATTCAGAAGGAATTTACTGTTTGTAAAGGACATGAATTATATATTTCTGGTTGTAATAGGAAAGGAGGTTCAGATAAGGAGTTTTTAATTTATTCAATACTTTTCCATTCTTTGTATAGATTTTTTTCAATGGCATGTTTCTGTTACTTTTGGGTATTATGTGCAGAGTCTTCATTTAAATAATGGCTTTACCATAGGTACCTACATTACAAGCATTGGGTGGTGCAGGCATTTTTACTTTAACTGCACCAGTGGTGGAAGGAACTAGGACTGTTTGGAAATTGGAAAATTGAAAGAAGCTACGTTTATTTTAACTGATTTACGTTTTGTAATACTAAGTGTTATTTATTCTTTATTGAGTATTTTAATATCTTTTCTGGTTTTATTTTTCAGGATTGTCTTTGCTGATTTCTTTATAATGAATCTCATTCTGTGGGTGAAAGGCTCCTCAGCTGCCATACCTTTTGGCACTTTGGTTGCTATCCTTGCTATGTGGTTTGGAATTTCAGTTCCACTAACCTTTGTTGGTGCCTATTTTGGCTTCAAAGAGAAGGTAGGGCCCTTTGAATACAGATTTGAAATACACCTGTCCTCTGTAACTGAGCCATTGAATCTCTAAGCAGTTCTAGGCAGGATCTGGTTGGATTGAAACATCTGTGATCCCATGATTATAAAATGATGTTTTACTGTCTTGGTATTGAAACAGAGTGTATATTTGTAATGTCACACCAAACAGTTTTTTTCTGTCCATTCACTAGAATCAGATTTTAATAATGTTCTTGGAAGTCTTACTTGCTTTTTGTGCTTCAGTACTGAAGTGTACTCAGTAGGATTGCTGAGTTTTGAAGCAGTGTTTCAGAGAGGCTTCAGTTTTGTACTTCACTAGTTTGTGGCAATGCCAGACAGCTAAGAAAAAGGTGATGTTATTGGATTTTTAAAATTTTATTTTGTTTCTAATTAAGGACTGAACAGATTTGTTTCCTTCATTTTCTACCTTGCTTACTGGCTCATAGTTGGAATGCCTAAAGCATGTGTGCTTTTTCCTAATGGTGGACATCAAGTTTGTAGGTTTTTTTGTGTGATGGCTTCTGAATGAAAATATAGTTGTCTTTATCAGATCTTTGTATGCTAATACTAGGGGAAAGTAATCTTATTTATGATATAATAATTAATCATTTATTTCTATTCTTTTTTCTGCAGCCTATTGAACATCCAGTGCGTACGAATCAGATTCCGCGCCAAATCCCAGAGCAGTCATTTTTCACAAAGCCATTGCCTGGTATCATCATGGGTGGTATCTTACCCTTTGGCTGTATTTTTATTCAACTTTTTTTCATTCTGAATAGCATTTGGTGAGTATCACTTTTTTCTTTCTCTAGTTATGCAGGTTTGATAATGCACATAATGAGTTTGAACATCCCAAAGCAACTAATAAACCAATTCTAAACGTTTTTGATAATTTTGCAGATTTTATGGAATTTCTAGAGTCTTTGTATTTATTTCTGTGCTTAGAATTTACAAAACTAATTCTTCTTAATGACAACTTCAAAGTATGATATGAGAGTCTTATTGCCTTGTTTTATTTTCCTGGCTCTCTTTGAACAGCACAAATGTGGTTTCATGCTGTTGTGGTTAGGTAGAGCCTAATCCATTATGTAACGATATTATAATTTATGAAACTAATGTGATCTAGCAATTTCAACTTCGTAGATCAGAATCAGGTCAAGATCTTGGGATTCCTTGTTCTGCAAAACATTGACTCCACTCCCCATGAGCAATCCATTCCACTCCTAAGTCTTGCAAAACCTAATCAAGCAGTACATGAAAAATTAAACCAGTGCAATCTTTCATAACTTTCACAATGTAAATGTGAAATGTCTAATACATTGTTGTTCAATGGGAAATATTATCCTGAAGGTGCCAGGTTTTTATGGTGCCATCTGTATAGGTTGAGAGATCTTACAGAACAGTTTTCTAAATCAGTTCTTAAATGCAAATACATTAGTTTGGCTTTTTATATCAGTCCTCAAAAAAATAGAAATTGTGTAATGTAGCTGTGCTGAAAGATGTAATCAGCTGGCAAACAGATACATTGTGGACTTTTGTAGTTGAAGTTAGCAAATTCTTAAATTGTTTCTTGTTCTTTATCCTACAAAAGGGAAGCATGAAGGGAATATGCAACTAATACTCCCTCTGTCAAATCCTGTACTGCACTAATTGTCACCTTCACTCAATAGTTAATTTGGTTACTTCCTGTATCTGCAAGACACCAGATTAAAAGTAAATGAACGTATTTCCCTTGTATTTATTTTTGTGGGTGATTTTGTGTTTGGTTAGCACTTGGTTTCAAGTCAGCCTTGGTCTGGGGATAGAATGGCAGTGGAGGAACATCTGGTTGGATGTAGTGGGGAGATGCAGAGATGGCTCAAACTTAGCTGCGGTAGCAGGAAAGTATTTAGTATTGGAACTAGGGAAGAGTACAGGTGATGCAGGAGTTGGGGAAGCTAAAAGTCTTCACAACAAAGAGACATGAAGTGATAAACGTCTCTGGTGGAAATTGCCTGTAGCTGTTCTCTGTGGAAGTTCATAGATGATGATTTCAGGTATAATTGAAGACCTTGTTGCTGTGTAAGGCAATGGTTTTATTACTGGTAGCTTAAATAAATGCATGTTTACAGAGTGCATTCAGGTAACAAAATCTTTTTATGAATTAGCCAGTAGTGGTATAGGCACAGTTACCCCAGTGGTATGGGTTTTTTGGGTTTGCTGGTTTGGATTTTTTTTTTTTGGTTTTCCGTTAACTCAGCGTCTGGTAATGTGGCACTATGAATTAACTCAGAACTTCAACCAAAAATGAGACTCATGTTTATAATTGTTTTTAATTTTAGGTCTCATCAGATGTATTACATGTTTGGATTCCTGTTCCTAGTTTTTATAATTCTTCTAATTACATGTTCGGAGGCTACAGTTTTGCTGTGCTACTTCCATCTGTGTGCAGAGGTAAAAGTTACAGTTCTGATGCAGATATGACTTGTAGCTGGAAGATGTTAGAAATAGAGGTGAGGTATTCACATACACTGTGAAGTGCTGGAGACTATGAACTGTTTGTGTTTTTAGTGTTGATATGCCTGTCCTAGCCACCCTTCTGAAATGTGCCTGTTGCTTCAAAATCCACTGCTGTCAACAGATAAGCAGAAACAAACAGCCTTGTTCTTAGAGTAATTTCATGTTCCTAGTGGAAGCAATACAGCTGACTTTGAAGAAGGAAAATATCTGTGTGCCATGTTGGAATTTTTCCGAGCTAAATTTTACAGAATTAAATGTGTTTCATAAGACAATGTTATTTTTTCACCATCTTATCTCTATTCCATTTCCTACATGATGATTCTTAGTGAGTGGTTTATTATTTCTTTCAGGACTATCACTGGTGGTGGAGGTCGTTCTTGACCAGCAGCTTTACAGCTGTTTATCTCTTTATCTATGCAGTCCATTACTTCTTCTCCAAACTCCAGATAACAGGAACTGCAAGCACCATTTTATACTTTGGTTACACAATGATCATGGTCTTGATTTTTTTCCTTTTCACGGGTAAGTACAATGTTCAAACTAAAATTAATATAGAGGGCTCTGGTTTTGAAATGAAAAACATTAGGTGAAATTTAGATTACATGAAACATTAAATACAATTTATAACTCTTTAGGTGGTGTTACTTACATGGTTTGTGACACTACTCAGTACAGTAAGATATTTTTTACATTTTCCTGCTAACTTGAAATTACATTTATTTATGGTATAATTAACTTTCCTTTATTGAATATTATATAAGCAGTGAGTTCAAACCATTATATATTCAAAGGCCCATTCTTGTTCACTTTGATATCAAGTGTTAACTTGATTCTGGATTTCATAATTGGTTCCAGAAGTTCTGTAGTTAGAGATAATTTCACTCTGCATATGGAGGATGAAAGATATTTTCAGCTTTCACTATCAGCAAGTGGAGGAGGATGGTGCTGGGGAGAAAGTCAATGTTGACAAAATAGCATTTTAGTACTGTTATAGGTGTCTTACCTGCTCGTTAAACACCACTTCATAATGATGGAAATGTACCTTAACTGGAGGAGCTGATTGGAAATATGGCTCTCTGGTGTTAGTTGTCCAAGTTTTCTGATGTTATGCAGACTACAGGATTATTTTAATGTTCATAATCACTTGACTGAAACTATAATTTTGAGGTTGATTTGATGAGAAATCTGTGCCAAATTTGCCATGTGTTAATGAAATAAGAAACTCTTTGAAGGGTAGTGGCCTTGAAAAATAGCCATGAGTGTTTTATCTTGGTGTTCATCATCCTGCTGCTGTTGTATATGTAGATTTAACACATGAAGTCAGATCTTTTAGGTGTCACTGCTTGGCATCATGAAATACTGCAATGACAGTGCTAGAGAAAACGCTTGTTCAGTGTGATGGGCTGTTCATAAAAACAGCCTTGATAGTCACTCCAAAGATTTGTAATGGAGGATTTCTCTGGGCATGGCATGGTAGTTTATATTGTTACTTCTTAACTTCCTCTGCCTGTTTGCTGAAAGCTGCTGTGATTACTTTGTGTTCAACTTTGGGAAATGCATCTTTTGGTTAAATGCAGTTGAAAAAGAGTGGCTAAAATAGGTAATGAAAGTAAGTCTTAGCATCAGACTTCAAGTTTGTCAGTGTAGCAGTGAGAAGGACCTCTTTCATCTTTGTTTCTTCTACTACTGGTTGACACAAAGCAAAAAAACCACTATTCATAAAAACCTGAAGAAAATTCCTGTATGTGTTTGAACAAAGCGGTTATGCTGTAGAAATTATATTTAATAAAAGTAACTGGCACTTATTTCTGGTTTTTGTTCTTTAGAAATGTGTCTCTTCTAAGAAGGACAATAAAAGTTCTAAAAAGAAGCAGGGGGAAAAAACAAGGAGGATTTAATTTTTCTGTTTTTTAATTATTAGAAGGCAAACATGGAAGTTTGCATATTGCCAGTTAAACCCCTGCTTAAATCATGGTGAAACAGACAAGCTCCAGCATATCTATCTATATTTTAAAAAAACAAAAAATGATAGTCTAAAGTGTTCTAACTACTTTTAAACTTAAGCAATATGTTAATATATGTCTAGGTTTTAGCATAGGTTAGTTGCTATCCTGCCAATTTCAATATCACTTAGAATATGCAAATTGGTAGAATTAAAAATATCCCTTTCATATATAAAATGATAATTGAAATTTTCATGGCAGCTGCGGAAATGGTATTAAAAGCTTCAGATATGCTGATCCTGGAGTTCTTGATATGAAGGCCAGTGAGGCCCCTGAAGTACAATAATAAACTGTGCTGCTGTTATTTTTGCAGCATCGTCTTTTTCTTTTGAAAAAATCCCACAATGGTGCCCCCTTTGCTGCTTTTGTAGCTCATGAGGAAAGCTACTACATGGTCCCCCTTTTTATTTCTAATGTTTAATGGAACAGCTAGTCACTAGAAAGCTAGTGGGTACAACAGATACATGGAGTGTGTAATAAATCCTTGCTAATGTAAAATGCTGTGATAACTTTCTGGTCCATATTTAGTTAGGTGATAGATTTCTGGGCCTGAAATGTAAGCTGTTCTAGACAAATGGCACAAGCAGAAGACTCCTAACTTTACTTTATTCTGTAAAATATTCCTTAGCAGCCATTGTTTTAGAAAATAAGGGTTCAGTCCTCCACTGTTTCTGGAGGTGAAGGAGTTTGCTGATGTAATTTTACACACTGTTTGCATTAATAGCATTCCCAAAATGGGACCTTGATCTGTTCCACTTAAGTTAGCAGGAGGTATTTTGGTTTTCTCTATTCTTGCCTACTAGGTCTCAGCAACTCAGACAGAAGTATAAAGGGCAGTGTTAATACCTCCTCCATGGCAGTGCATTTTTTTACCCCAGGATATTGTAAAAGGAATCATGATGAATACGTAAATAGGAACTGAATGCTTGTATGGCAACACCAGCAGTAATATATAAACTGACCAGTGGAATCTGATGGTGTGCACACCCAAACCAGACAGTTTGATTTTAATGTACAAAGTGCAGCTAATCTTTCAAGAAATAACAAGTGTGGTTGGATGGGGATAGCTACATGATTATATGTATTTTGTTCGAGGAGGCGAAAAAATGCTGAACATAGTCAAAGCATGTTTCTTTACAGTGACCTCTATTTTTGAACATCATTTTCACTTGTGAGTTAATGCCATTTTCAAAATTGAGTTTTGATCTTCTGGGTAGATTGTGTTTAGAATCTGAGATTCTGAAGCACCCACCACTGTGCAGTGATTGAAACCAGTATGATACAAGAGAGCTTTTAAGGTACATGAGAAGTATCAGCCAAGTGCAGAGTGCTTTTCTATTTGCTTTCTTACAATCTGCTCGTGCTTTGAATTCTTTTTTCTTCATTAAACAATAAAGCTAGAAGAGATGAGTAGAGCAGAAGAGTCTGCTTAATGTATTTTGACATTATTCTGTGCAATAATCCTTGTTTTTAGTTTTGAATTTAAACTGATGTACTAATTACTGTCCCTTACTCAGTTAGATGCTGACTTTGTGTATAACATCTTGTTTCTGTGTATCAGAACGTGGTAGTATGTATATTGCAGACCAGACTATTCAGCAGAATATAAAGCTGAGGACAAGACAATCAAAAAACAACTGAGATGTCAGTGTCTCCCCACTAAGTATAAATGGATTTTTGGACATACGTTGCTTCTTGACTAAAGAAGTGTCTTGAGTCATCTTCATATCTGCGTTTTTGAGTTTTAAATGGCTCCTCCTAAAGATCTTTTACCTGTACCTCCCCTAGAATGATCTATGACATGCAGTGAGCTGCTGTGCACTGGGATGGCATCACTTTCCTAGGCTGGTAGGGATTATTTTAAAAGGTAGAATCTTAAAATACACAGGTCACCCGCTTAGGGGAAAAGTAAAGATGTCCCACAACAATGAGCTCTTCAATGCAGACCATTCAGGTGCTTTTTCATTCAGTTTAAGCTGGTGAGTGGTTAGGATTGGGTAAACAGTAGCCAAGGAACTAATTTGGTATACTGGATTAAACCAAACAAACAGATTATACAAACTCATTAGGAGAATTGGTGTTAGGCTTGCTGCTGGGTCATTTGATAGAGATGTGCATGTGAAAACTGTAAAAACCTTAACATGTAAAGGAGTTTAGACCAATCAGAAAATAAATGTTATTGGCATTCCTTTGCCAAAAGGAAGTACCAGAATACAAAGAAAAAGAAATTTCTATTCTCAAGTATAAATAGAGCACAAGGAATATAAAACTGGGACAGGTGAATTTTTCCAAAGGCCTGGTTATGTGTCATAATTCATAGGTGGCAGTGAAGTGTCGTAGACCTAAACAAACCAGTTGAGGGCTGACCTGGTGTGTGTATAAAAGCCAGTTTCTGATCTGGTGCTCCTGTCCCTGCTCGTGGTGGTGGCAGCACGGTCCTCTGTGGCTTAAATGTACGTGAGGCAGCCTGGTCCCTAAAAGGCACCTTTGATCTAAATCAATAACCTAGCCTGGGGAGGAATGTGTGGTGTTAAATTTAAGAAGTGCTGTTATTCTGTGTAGTTAGCTGGATTACAATGTTATGTTCTGTCCTGCTGGGAAGTACTTGTTAGATTTCTCTCTCAGAGCAAACTGGAAGATAAACTGACCATTTTTACTTTCTTGTTTCAGGGACTATTGGATTTTTTGCCTGCTTCTGGTTTGTAAGTAAGATTTACAGTGTTGTGAAGGTGGACTGAAAAGCTTCAAAGTGTCTTTTGAACATATCTCCCTTGCTGTTTGATAATTTTTACCATGTATTGAAAAACATCCTGTGTAATTATTCTAATTTGTAAAAGTGGAATACCAGCCCACAAAATAAAATACAGATTTTTATTGAAGAAAATGGCTCCATAGCCATTTTCATATAAACAAAAAATGTTTACATCAGTATACTCATTGAACATGTTAATTATAGTAATTCAAAAATTATATCCAAAATTTGATTTAGGACAAATAAGAATTCTATGAACTAGTTTATTTGAAAAATTGAGTGCATTATGCAGTCCTCCAGCTGAGTTTCCTTGTGACTCAGGTTTGGGTTTTTTTGTTACCTCTTTTGGTTACCATTTATATACCATGAAAGCCTAGGACTGTCAAGTAAATCTATGTAAAATGTGAATTTTTTTAACTTAACTATGATTGTACATATTATCCTGCACCTTCTTTACAGCTAGGTTATCTTCTTACAAATGTACATGCATTTACTGTAATGTAGACTTTATTAAAAATATCGACACTGGTTTTTGTTCAAATAAAACTGCACAACTCCAGCTGATGTGTTTCCTTTCTTGTTACTTAGATCTTCACTACTTGGACACAGATTGTATTAGTTTGACCAGTTGATTGGTTTTGAGTTTTATATTGATTATAAGCAGTTTGATTGTGGCTTTGGTTGCAGATTGTGCAAGGACTGGTGAGTCACTTGAATCTGTGGCTGTAGGATGGACAGAGGCTTCTGGACCTGTGCATCATCTCTGTGCTTTTCCAGCCTACCCCAAAATGATTTTTACTGGGCAAACCATTACTTTCTATCAAAGATTAACCCCCTTTTTCTTCTTGTAGCCATCTGAAACGTGTCTCCTCATTCTTCATCCTGTGAAGATTAACTGAGCTTGTTGGGAAGTTTAGACATGTGAATCTCATGGGCTTGGAAGTGGGTGTTTCATAAAGGTGAAGCCCTTTTTCCTCCTCTGCTGACCTTGTGCTTCATTGCTGGATTACATGAGATGGAGTATCTTAATAACTTCTTCACCTATAAGATGGCAGGGCTTCTTCTCTCAGGAATGTCAAGGTTTTAAAGAGGCTCCCCAAAATCTTGAATTGCCCTGGAAGCTGAGCAGAGTTGCTGCAGACATGTAATTCCAATGGCTGTGTTACAGATGCTGTTGAAGATGAGTAGGGGGATATTCACTCAGATTAGTGGGTGAAATACTCAAAGCTTATTAAATGGCATATGGAAACATTCATCACTGGAAGCTACTTTTCAGCACCTAAACCCACAATTTAACAAGACCAGAAATGACTCTCTATCTTTTCATAGTGATATAAACACCAGATAACTGCAGTTAATGTTTATTATCCTTTTGATAATGTAATATTTGTATGAGGATTTCAAGTCTCACCTGTGTGTAGTTGTTCCTTCCAGGTTACTGAAATACTGGGACAGAGCACCTGGCTCAGGGGGAATGACTGCCAGGCCACATCTTTTGAACAGTGCCTGTGGCATAAAAATGAAGCTTTAGACAACTTATAAAGTGTCAAGCTTTGGTGTACCAGGAAGAGCTGGCTACAGTAAACACAGTTCTCATTGAGGTTCAGATATGCTCTTGATGGCAAATTGGCCTCGCAAATATTTTCCCCTCCCACCAACAAAATCTCCATTTCCCTTCTGTTCCCTCACAGAGGTGGAAAACAACAGCACTGCTGTCAGAGAAATCAGGCTGTGGTTGGTTATCAGCTGGTTCAAGAGCACCATTCTTTTAGAGATTTCATGCTCTTGGAATTGGTGCTGCTCTGTTTATATAGGCCCTTCTATTAAAATTTGTATTTAAAGTTTGGGGGGATTTTATTGGATACTTATGTTGCATGAAGCTGCTTTTAAATTTTACATGTTCAAAGGGAAATTAATTCATGAGAGAATTTGGAGCTACAATTACCATAAATTCCCAGCAGGAAACTTTGCCAGATTAATAAATAAGCATTTCATAAGAGAAAAAGTAAAATGGGTTGTAAAATTGTATTTATGGTGCTTTTACTGTGGCTACAACTGAGCTAAAACATAGCAAGTGGGTTGAGCAGGTCTCTGAAGCTTGCCAGGAGTCCAGAGCCAAAGCCATGAAGTAAAATTGATTGTTCTCAAACTGTTACCAGAGAACTTTCATCTGTGTGTGAGATTTGCTACTGCTGCTGTACTCCCTCTGCCAAAGAGACAACCACCCCTTTTGCTTCCTGAGGTCCTCTGCATCTGAATACTTTTGCTGTCCCCAGATCTAAGATTTCTGCTGTTTTGTAGAGAATCTGAATGTATGCCCTCAGAATTTTCTGGTATCTTTTTCTGACCACAGAAAAGGTGGCAACTGTCATTTGGCTTTGTGCTTATAAAGAAAGCCTCTTGTAAGCTAAATACAAATGGTTCTGAGCACATGTCATTTAAAGGTGGTGTAAGCCCTAGCCAGAAAATAATAGACAAACTTCTTAGTTTTAGTTTAATTGAGCACAGAATGGGCTGTAGTAATGTGATTTTTCTAGTGATTCTCAGCACTTTTTGGGAGATTTTCAAGTGTGGCTGAAGATCTTGTCCATTCTGTGTTGAGTCAGTGATGGGTTTTGGAGATGAAATGTTTTGAGTACTTAGATACCACCAACTGATGCCTTGATGTCTAATCTGTTTCATATTAATTTATGAATAATAGCTGTCACATGGAAATAACCATTCTTCATCTACTCCTGTGAGAACAACAGGCTTAGTAAAGCATTCCCTACGTTGTGTTTTTGTGATGCTCTCAGTAATAGATGAGCTAAAGCAGCTCCAGTGTGAGGCTCTCCTGGTAATAACCACCCAAATCCAGCAGACTTTGTTGAATGTCAGATTTGTCATATTTTAAGTTAAACTTGACAAGTTACAACAGAACCTCAGAGGAAGGGGGGATTTCAGTGCTGATGTTTTACATTTCATTCCACTTGCTTGAGCAGTGTTGAACAGCTGCAGCGTGGTTGTTGCTGAGTGGAAATGCCAAGAAGATGCAGGTGTGCAGCAGGGAGGGGAGCTGGGGGTGGTGTTTGTGTGTGGGATCCACACCCACACCCGTGTGGGCAGTGCTGCTCTGGGGCAGCTGGGGACGTGTGGCACATTTGTGACAAGTTGTGATGCAAGGCTGTTCAATGAGCAGCAAAAGGCTTGGCTTCACTGGCTTGCTGATGTTCCTTACAGCAGTTGTGCTTTTGTTTGGTTCCAAGTTCACCTTTAACATTTGTCTCCTAGTTAAGTCAGCTATGCCAATAGCTGGAATGTTTACAGAGGTCTGTGTCAAAGGACTGGGAGAGAGGAAGTCTAAACCAAGTTTGCCTGCAGTTAAATGCTAATGTAGACATGGGATCTCTTCTGGAACCCGAGTGAGATCTTTAACAGCACTCAGTATGTGAAGATCCAGCAGTGAAAATCACACATTTAAAAAAATACACATTTTTGCTGCATAAAAATTGGGACCAAGTCCAATGCCTGCTGAAGCAAATGGAAAAAGTTGAGCCATGTTGGTCACAAACTGTAAAGAGAAGGGTGATTCTTGGGTGTGTGGTGTTCTCCATAGTCTTACACCAGATGTTCAGCTGTCTGGTCCTATTCCCATGAGTTGTATCACTAGATCTAATAGAAATGGAGCAGTAAATTTCACCCTGGGTGTTGCTGTTTCTCTGCTGAGTGTGATACCACTTTGCATTTTCACTTGCAAAGCAGGACTGAAATCACAGCATTTCTACAGAGCAGCTGCTGGTGCTTCCAGGCTTAAGAATGGAGAGATGAAACTGTGCTCTTCACCTGTAACTGTGACTTCTCTAAGTCATAAAGTAATCTAAGTCTTAAAATAGTGTCTGCTGAACTTAAATTGTGGAGATGAGTTATTTAAATATTTCTGTTTTTTATTAAATACGAATTGTGTGCACAACCTTATTTTTAGAAAGGATGTCTAGGGCTGTGTGGGTGGATTTGGGTTTGTGGCCTCCATTTTCCCTTTCACTTTCATACCTCAGGTGCCTCCTTTGCCCTGAGAAGAGCTCCTTTTGCCAGAAAAATGTGAAAAAGAGGGTGTGACTTTATTTCCCAGAGCTCTCCAGTGCACTGCTCAGTTCCTGGAGGGCACAGCCCCTGCAGGTGTTGGAGGGCTCACGTACGTGAGAAGAGGTCAAAGTGTTTTGGCTTCATTAAGGCTAAAGTCATAATTTGCCCACATTGTGATTTCCTCATGGAGAATGGACTTCTTTATGGCAAAGACAGTGGGAAAATGCTTAACAACAGTCTAGGCTTTCCCTGCAGCTCTCCAAGAGACACAGTTCATCCTTCTTAGGATGGTTTCTTTGCATCCGGGTGGGGTATCTTTGACTTTGCTGGGATAAAAGCAGAATGGATTTCTTTCATATTCTGTTGAGATGCTACAGCCCTCAACCAAAAACTTCAGGTCACCCTCTATTTTGGTATCTAAAGTAGCTACTGTTCAAGATTTCACAGTTTGGTGCTTCATCTTCCTAATTTTGATGCCTCTGAGTTACAGAGCACACACTAATTAGCTTTGCCCATACAAACAGGGAGCCCTCAGACTCTCTGTGAAGTTATTAGTGCCAGGATTTTATAGCTAACATTAGTGTCTGTGGAGTTTACCCAAGGTAATTTATGTTCTATTTGCAACTCTGGGAAAGCTCTTAGGTGTTTGACATCACAAAACAGTAAAACTGGGAGATTGATTACAGGGACAGAGACAACAGGGCACTTGAGCTGCTTTGTTTATCATAGAAGGTTGGGTTAATCAGACATGCCTGTCTCCCATATTTTCTAGATTTGTTTCCCTGCTGCTCCTTGACAAGCTCAGCAGTAGATGAAAAGTCCTGGGTGCCCTGGCAAAAGTCTTCGGAGTCTACAGAAGAATTACATTTGTATGTCCAGTGGATGTTTATCTCCCTCAGTTAATAGAGAAGAGACAATAACACAGCTGAGCTCTTGCAACTTCTGGAGAAAGGCAATGCAGGAAATCCCAGGGGCTCAACAACATTACAAAAACATTTCTTCTGACTAAATACAGGACATATCTGCTGCCTAGTTTGCTCATTTTTAATTTAGAAAAGGTGAAAAGCTGGTGGGGAGAAGAGGAGAATTCTATACATCCAGCTGGAGAACTGATGGTTGACAACCAAGCAGTGGTGATTCATGGCTGAGTAATTTTCCAGCTGCCATAATTTCTGTTAGCTCTAAAGAGAGCTGATGGCAGTTGGAGTTAATAGCTGAAGCAGTGAGGAGCTGGCACATGGTGGCTTTGATCTCCTCAGCCACGGGAGCAGGCGCTTCTCAAATTCCCCAGAGCCCAGAGGGGGAAAGAGGGGATGGAGCCAGGCAAGCCCAAACTCATCTCTGGGGCCCTCAAACTGGGCGTTACACTCTATAAGGTGCTATTTTTTCACTGAATTATTTTCTCAGTTTTAATGTTGATGAAAAGAGGCTTTTATTCTGACGTTGTTTGTTTTCAATGATTAAGAGGTATAATAAGACAATTTCTGGCGAAGTGCGTTGCTTGTAGCAGAAATAGTCTTTGTTTTGAGGTTTTCCTGTGTCAAGGTTCTTCAGTGGCTCCCATTAGGAAATGCAGCACATGCCAGCCTTTGACAAGCAGCAGCAGGAGGAGTGTAGCCTAGCAAGAAAAGTCTAAAATATTTAAATATAAATAATTTACCTGAAAAGTTTACTCTCTCAATGTTTCTTGCCACAGTCCCTGACTAATTATCATGTTATCAAAGGAGTATGCAAACCTATAAGCTGTGGGTTTGAGTGGCTTGACAGATAAGCCTTCCTGACTGGAATAGCTGTAACTTCACTATTATCAGTCGAGTTCACTTCTGAATTTTGAATTAGTTTTTTTTTAACTAATAGTTGATTTTATGTAAACCGCTCAGCGATTAGGAGTTGATTTCAAAGATCATCCTCCATAAAGTCTCTTGATCATATTTCATGGTTCCTGTGACTCATGGATGTAATCTTGTATCTCAGGGATATTCATGGCATGGTTGTCTAATTCCCCATGGTAGCTAATCTCACTTCTCTACCTTAAAAAAAAATATTAAAATATCTTTAAAGCAGGACTGGTAAAAAGGCAACTTTTACAGTCAACCTCCAGCTCCAATTGCTCCTGCTGGGGAAGTCATAATGATGAATTTGTGACATAATTTCTGTGGCAACATGCTGGGATTTCATAAATGGGGATGGTGATTATAGAGCAGGATCAGGTGAAGTTGAATTGTGATGGAAAAAGCCCTAATTCAAATGCAAATTGTTCGATAATGGCATAGGGGATACCAGAAATTACTGACAATTTATTTTATTTGGGTTAAGCTCCTCATTCAGTCTTCTTCGGTTGTAAGTCACTCTTCCAAGGATGTGAGCAAAAGAAATGGCTGGAAAATATATTTTTCTCCTCTCAAGAGAACAAAATTGTTCTAATTTAATAATAATTAATCAATTAGTGTAATTAATAAGGGTGTTCTCTATTTTGATGATTTCTCCCATTCAAGACTCTCCAAGTGCTTCACAAACCCTAATTGATTCCACCTTACTACTCCCTGTAGCAGGACCACATAATTCACCTCATTTTCTGGAGACAGGGAGGTGTGTGAGCCAGGCAAATTGATTTAACCAGGTTAAATGATTTGCCCAAGGCCAGACAAGGCACTGAAGTCAGGAAAGATCTGTGTTTGAGAGATCAGCTCTACCCAGTTGGGTTTTGGCTGTGGGAGAGCGGGTGCAGCTCTTGCACAGCCAGGGGAGTGGGGGCCAGGCAGCTGCAGCCTCCAAATAAATCTGGTGGATTTGTGCTGTCCAGCACATGAAGCTGGGAATAGGAACAAGCCCCATGGGCACACATTGGTGGTGAAACCAGCTGAATTGGCTGCTCGTTAGTTATTCTCACTGAAACTGGAAACAACTTTGTTTTTTGGATTTTCTTTTCCCATTTTTTTCTTTTTCTCCAAATCACTTGGAATTTAAACTGTTTATCTGAGGATTAAACTAATTGCTTCTGCAAAATGCCGTTCCCACACCATCTAGTGTACATCTGTTAACTGGGGAGGGATAACTGAACCAGTTGCCAGATGGTCTCTTGGATTTGGGTGGCGAGGAGCCAAGGAGCTGCCAGTTGGAGGTTTGTGGGGTTCTAGCAAAGCAGTCACGCTACGTGCACATTCCCCTCGGTTACTCTTCTCTGCCTTAATGAAGATACTGCCTAATGCAATAAAGCAGCCATTAGCCCCCTCTCTGCACTCCCTCCTCCCCAAAAGGGGTGAGTTTATAAGCCTGATTTGTCTGACTGAGGCAGGCTTTTCCAGGAGCTCGGGTTCTCCGCACGCTATGTGTGCAAAGGCACTTTCTCAGGTGTTCAGTCCCCTGGCTGCCTCTTTCTATGCCATGGTAGAAAGATGCTGTTGTGACAAAGCTGCTCTTTGAAAGGGTTTTTTTAGCTAGAAACTCAAAAAATTGTTGCTTAGTTTTGATTATCAAATGACATGTATACATCTATATGTAATACATACTGACTCACATCACACTGACTGTTAAAAACTTCAGCCTGAGGGCTGGATGTTGTGCCTTGTATTTAAAAATCATGTAATATTTGCCAGTGCTTGGAGTAGGACACAACCCCTGCAGTGCTGGGAAGAAGTGTCACATCAGAGTCTGAAGAGACTGCTGATAGCAGGGTAATACAGGTCCTCATCAACACCCAGAACGTCTCTGCCAGGCCAGGCCAGAACTGGGGATGCTCAGGGGTGGCACCAAGGTGGTGTGTTTGGCATGGGACTGCTGCATGGGGGACAGCCATGGCATCCAGAACCCAGCTCATCTCTGTTTCTGACCAAGCCCTGGGCATGGGCTGTGGTGCCATTACCTGTCACAATGAGTTGTGGAGTGAAAAACACCCATCTTGAAATGAGTTAGTGACAAAGGGACTTTCTTCTGGTTGAGGTGATCTGGTGCAAGGTGGTGTGACATTTTTACCCCTTCTTACACCAGCAAAGTCTTCCCTGCCCTAAGAAACTCACAGGAGGGAGGAATTTATGGCTTCAGCATTTAAAAAAAAAGTTTGGCAGCTGAGATTTTGGGTTACTGTCTAAAAAGTGGTGAACATCAACACGATTCAACCAAAACCATTTGTTGGAGGAAAGTCAAATCAGTGAAGTGGAGCAAACTCACCAGTGCTGGGGCCAGGCTGTGGGGCTGCATTGCCATCCAGGCCATTTGGCTGCATTAATGATGGTGTCAGATGCACTGCTAAGCAATTCCTTGTACTTTGACAGGGGAATTAATTTTTTCTTGAAAGGAGGAGTTTGGCAAGGCACAGAAGTGGTGTGTGCTCCCTGGGCTGGTCTCACACAGCTCGCAAAGCTCCCCAGGGTGGGTTCTGCTGGTGAACAAATCTCCTGGCATTGCAGAGCAGTGCCTGTTTCCAGATATGGCCAGAGCTGATGTGCAGAGCTGAGCCCCCATCTGTGGGGAGCTGGGACCTGCCCTGGCCGTGTCCAGGTCAAAAAGCCCTTTGCTTTCCCTTGGAGAAATGCTTGGCCGAGTTGTGCACAATCTTTCTGGGGGCAATGTGCATGTGGCATCACTCGGTGAATTGCTCTTGGTGGAAGCAGGGCTGGGGCCTGTGAGGCAGCTTGTGTGGCCATGGGAAGCAGCTCTGGCCCTGTGGGGCTTTCTCCCAGTTCCCTGTGGTGCCCTGGGCACACTCCTGGTGATTCCCTGGCTGTGCCTCTCGTGCAGCACAGGAGCACAGGGCAGGCAGGGGCTGTCTGTGCTGGGAACAGCTCCTGGCTGTGTTGGGAGGTGTCTGTGCTGCTGTTCCAAGCCACATCCCTCTGTTGCTCCTCTGGAGGAACAGCCTGTTCCCTGCCAAGCCCTGTTCTCTGGGGGAATGGCACCCTGTCCTAAGACTGCCAGGGGCAAGCAGCTGCCTGAGCCAGAGACTCAGAAAATGTGGGGTACCTAAGCCTTTTCCTTTTGCTCCAGCTTTAGTGTGAAAATTCCTCTAGAAAAATACACCTGAACACTTGTGGTTTGGGCAGGGACCTGGGCAGGAGGAGGGATGGGAGGGAGAAGTTCTCTGATGGAGTTCCCTGTAAGCTCCAGTTTGAATTTAATCTACCCCAGCCCTGGGAGTGCCACCAAACTGGCTTGTGGATGCAACCACCACTGTTGTCTGTGTGTCACCATTGTGCTGCTGCAACTCTCCTGGGACCACATCAAACCTGCTCCCAGCCCTCCTGCTGAGGCCTCTGTTGCCCATTTGGCTTTGTGCCTGCTTGGCTTCTTGTGTGCGTGCAGCACCGAGGGAGGAGAAAATGTACATGTGGCACTGGAGGAAGCAGATGAACAGAGATTTGGGCTCAGAAGGGAGTTTTGTCTGCTGTCTACATGCAAGGATGTGGTCAAGACCTTGTCTGGAATTGCCAGGGAATATAAAGTAGAAAAGAGCACACTTTCCTGTGAGTGGAGAAAGCAGATGAAAACATCCTGAACAGGCTCCATCAGGAGCACAGTGCTGCTGCTTGGATGCTCCAAGAGAAGGGCACAGAGGCTGCCCTTGGATACATCACCAAGAGTAGAGATGGTGATGAACTAGCTCCATCAGAGGAGTCACACACTGCCCATCTTTGTGAAAGGAGCTGGTGCTTTCTCAGCCACTTCTGAGAAACAGAAGATGAAATGTGGCACAAGACTTTATAGCTGTTTTTAAGGATGAATCAAAGAGATAAAGGCAAACTGAAATGCTGAGAAGGTGCACATATGGAAGAAGCTCCTTTATTGAAATTACAGGCACTCAAATCCAGAAAAGCCTCATGGGTTAGGTCTAGGTGCTGATTTTGGTAAGCTTCTTAATTGGCATGATCCCTCCTTGCCCGGTTTATGGGGGAACTGACCTTCAGAAACCTGGCTCAGGGATGAGCATTGGCAATCCTCAAGGCTGTGTGGTGGCATGAGAGGGGCCCTGCTCCACAGGGCTGTGACACAGGACAGAAGAGTGAAGGAAATGGTCAAGGGTGCAGGACAAACCCCTACTCTGAGTCCCAATTTCCCAAGACAGCACTGGACTGCTTAAAGAGAATCCTTTGAAAATGACTGATGGTGAAACACTGGCTTTGGTTTCTGTACCCATCCGTTGCATTTTTAGGAGGGGAGATGTTTAACCTGGTCCAGAAGCTCAGGTTTATTGCAGCCCTTGTGCAGAGAGGATCCTTGGAGGCCACAAAAGCCGTGGGCAGCTTGGAAATGTCAGGCTGGCTTGAGGCTGGCGTGTGGCTGTGCAGGAGCCACCCTGCTGCTCAGGGCTGCCTCACTCCTTGGCACATCCCAACGTGCCAGGAAAGGCAGGGGCTCATCTCTCAAAACTGTGTCTCTCACACAACAGCATGGATTCCTCCGAGCTCATTTGGAACATGTTTGGGGGTCAGATGAGAAATGAAGCAGGATCAGAGCCAGCCTGAGGGAAGCTCCCATTTACGTGCATTTCTTTCTTTTCCAGAAGAGGTTTCCAGCGTATGCGTGTGCAGCAGAGAAAGGTCTGGGCGAGGAACACGCCCTCAAAGCAATTCCAGTTCTGCCTTTGGGATGTGCCTTACATTTCACACAAACTGAACTGGGTCCAATATGCTCTGCATGATAGAATATGGCTTTGTGAGCACGTTCATGTGTGAGACTAGCATTAGTAGGCATTTGCACTTCAATTTATGCTAAAAGCCAACAGATGGGGAAAGTAAATGCCAGGAAACCAGGCCCTGATCAGGTGGCTTGAGCTGTGCTCATACTGTATTTAGACAATAGGCTGTGTTGCATATTTGGAGTCTGATCTTGTGAAAATGAAACCCTGCTGATGCTAACCCACAGAGGCTTTGCACACTGGGAAAATGGCCAAATTCCTCTGGAAAATGGTGAACCTCCAGCTGGGAGAATTAATGAAAGTTCACTTTTGCCAAAAAAGCAGAATTTCATCTCTTTGCATGGAAAAGATTGGCTCTCGTTGATGGAGATCCCCCCTCTCCTCTGACCCCATCTCACACACACACAGGAGGAAACGTGGCAGTCAAACACCCAAACCTGCTGCAGGGATCACGAGTAATTTGTTCCCTGTATCTGCAAGGGGCAAGGTGAGAAGTCAGGGTTTGGGCTGCAGCAGGAATGGGTAGGCTTCATGCTGAGAAGCCCTTCCTAAATGTGAGGGATGGGATTGCCCAGGACATCTGTGGCACTGTGGGGTGAGAGCAGCATCTTCACAGCCATGCAGGTTTGTACAGCCTGTGTTGAAGTGGGGGAACAGACTAGGGCATCTCTTCTAGCTCCATTTCCTATGATTTCTGGCACCTTCCAAGCTGTCTGTTGGGGAACTTGGGCCCAGCTGCTGGAGGAAGGTGCACAGCTCTCCTGCTCCCAGCGCTGCCCTTGTCCTAGAGTTTCACTGCTTTTTGGAAAGCTTCGTAATGATTTGGCTGTTAATCAGTTGAATCTGTCTTTGGATGCTTCCTTAAGTCTCTCCATCCAAAGTGAGACAAGGCTTTTCTCTCTTTGTACCGCCTGTGTAAGTGAGCTCCCAAAAATGCTCTGCCCTCTCCCGCTGCCCAGGCTGGCTTCAGGGAGACCAAATTCACAAGGGCTGTGCACAAGGTCTCTAGAGGGCAACAACTCCTCAGTCCTCGGTGCTTCAAGACTTTCAGAGAATTTTGACCTAAATAACTTGCCCGGGCGACTTTTTTTCAAGTTTTCTTCTCAATCTTCCAACACAGTTTGCAAGGTGGGCCTGCAGTTCCCCTCCACAAGGCCAGCTCTTCCCCTCTCCTGGCACAGACTGCAGGATTTTTGCTGGGAGCACAGGCAAGGTAACCAAGGACCTGAGATGAGCACCAATCCAGGCACTAGTTTAGTTTTTAAAGTGCAGCAAAGAGCATTTCAAGGATTTTTCTCTTCTAGCAGAGCTGTCTGCCTGTTTCTGAGCAGAAACCTCTTCCAAGTGCTCCTGTAAAGCTCCTATTTTCTTCAGTAGCCCAGTGGTTAAGTTCCTTGACAATATCTCTCAGCCAAAGTGCCTGATAATCACAACCTGACAAAGCAAGGACAGTTTATCTTCAAATACAATAATTATATGCAGAAGAAAAATAACTCAGCATGATGCTCTGCTGCATCTTGCTGCCCTGCTTAAGGAGGATGGGCAGCAGGATGACCTGAAGGATGGGGTGCTCCTGCACTGGGGTTGAGAGCTTGTCTGAAGTCCAGCCTTTGACCTTGCCCCACTGGATTTTAGCTTATCATGAGGGAAAGGGGACAATTCAGGATATTTATGAATTTCTAATGTGAAAGGGAACAAAATGATCTGGGATCGCTCATCACATATAATTTGAATGACATTCAATGGGCTGCCTTTAGGGAAATTTGACTAACATTAAAAGAAAAACAGAATTTGGGCCTAAACTTTTGGTCTCCTTGAACAATATTGCTGCAGTTCCTAAAGAATAACCTGCAGAAGGATTTTTTTCCTTTGGGGAAAGGCAGGTCCCAGTTCTGTTGGAGCTGGGGGTAAGGGAATTCATTGCTTCTAGCACAGGTGTGGAGCCATCATCCACTCCTCGCTTGGCTCCAGCAGGTTGAGTTTACCCAGCTAGGTGTTTTCAGCTCCCTGTGATGGAAGCTTGTCTGCTCAACTTAAAAGCTAAAGGCTGCAGACTTCTGGCCCTTGATGGAAAGGAGTTTTTGGAGCCTGGTGCTGTTGGCATGCAGAGTGATGGGGGTGTGTGCAGCACCCTTGGAGGGTCGGGGTGGCCGTGTGGGAGCTCCCCTTTGCCTCCCTCCTCATGCAAGAGCTTCCCTGCTCCGGGCTGGGTGACCTGAGTGCAGGTGCAGCTCCTCCGCAGCCCCTGGTCCCTGGGGGCTCTGGGGTCACGGTGTGGGGGCAGCTGCAGCCCCTCAGGGCTCTGGCTGCCCCTCCCCAGGACCTGGCACCCCTCCTTCAGCTGAAGCACCGGCCTTGGGAACTGTCCTGCTGGATTTAACAAATATGGGCTGTGGGGAGAAATGAGAGCATCTTTAACCACCCCGGAGAGATTTGGGTCGTGCTTATGACTTGAATGTTTTCTTGATGAAGAGTGAATTGCTGCAGTCCCCTTGCAGCCCTTGGGAACCACTTGTGGAAGGAATAGCAATTGTTCTCTGCTCAATTAGTCATCTATCAGTGAATGCCTTGTGCTGGTCGTCCCCAGAACGGTGCATAATTGATGCACTTAACTGATGGTTACACCAGAAGGATCTCACTTTCTTTGCGTGGCAAAGTGTGGGGAAAAGGGTCAATGCCACAGGAGCTGTCCTGGGCCTCTGGAGAGCGAGGGGGCAATGGCTGGGCGGGAGGATTTTGTGCCCAGCGCGGTGATCTTGAAACATATTGAGCTTATTAGAAGTGCACGTTGACTCTGAGAGTTCAGTGTGACTGCGTGGCAAAGCAGTCAGGCCAACGAATATGTGATAATGTTTTTTATAAAAGTGATAATTAGATAAAAGAGGAGGGAGTTGGAGTTGAGGCTCGAAGACACTAATTAAATTCACATTGACAAATCAACATATTGGTCTCATATGGATTAAAGCAGCTCTGAAATGCTTCTTTTGTTTAGATTACACTAATTAAATTCACACGTTTTACCAATCCATAACAATTACCTTGAAACACAGAAGGCTGAACCTAAAGCTTCAAAATGCACGTCGATGAACGTGCCAAAGCCAGAGCATTTTTGCAGAGCAAACAGCTGAGGATTTTAAGAAATTTTGGGAGTAATGTTTGTGAAGTTTTTATACCCTCACAAGTGAACACTGTCAGAATGATGCATGCTCTTACTTAAACGCTGAGTGCTTAACTGCAGTTTTAAATTATGCTCAGTGATGAGGTAATAAAGTATTTCAGCAAATATGTCTCAGAGGAGAACTTGAGAAAGAAAAAAACCACATCTATTCCCAGTAGCCAGTCTTTTCAGGTCAGTATTTAAAAACCATAGGTCACACGTCAGAGAATTATGAGCTGCTGCTGGCAATATTTTTGGAAGTTAGGACTTCATAAATACATCAACTACTTGATGCAGGGCTACCCCACAACAGCCACCACTGAGCCAAAGCCAGGGGATAAGAGTTTTGAAATTTAAAGTAATATTTGTGTTCAGCAGTGGCTTTCAGCTGGGTTAAATCTGAAAAAACCGAGCTCATTCAGGTGCCCAGAAATGGGAGAGGTGGTGTCAAACTGGAGCAGCCTGTGCTGGGCTGCTGGAGGCCCTGTCCCTGCAGGGCAGGGAGGTGCCTCGGGAAGATGATTTTCAGGGTTGCAAGGTGCTGTTCCAGCCTCCCCTGGCTGGAGGGGACCCCAATGGTATCACAGGGTTGTGTTTTGTGCTGTACAGTCCAGACAAAGCCTCTCTGTCATCTTCAAGGACAAAAATCTCAGTGTAAGCATCACTGCCTGGCCCCCAAAGCCTCAGGTGTGAGGGCCCCGAAATAATCCCGAGGTGTCACCTTCTCTTCCTTAGTGAATATTCTATTTTCTGTCAGTAAACACAGCTTAACCACTTCACAGTTAAGCTTTTAAAGATTCATAGCTGATGAAGGAGCAATTAGGACAGGATTGTAATGAATACACACAAACTGGGGGGGTTCCTGCTGCGGGAAAGGAGAGGTTCAGGCTCTGTCTAGAAAAGAGTTCAAGGCACATGGCAGTAAAATTCACTTAACAAGGAACTCTTTACTTTGGGGCTAATTATGCTAATCTTTGCCGTGTTGCCTGCTGCATGCCTGGCTGTTGAATGGGCAACTGGACCTGAAACCCTCTGAACTGGAGAGGTTTCTACTGGAACTGGTGCTGTGTTATTGCAATAATTTTTATTCTATTTCCTTGATTAGAGGAAACTCATTGTGTTCTTCCCAGAAGATTAAGTAGTTACAGGATTTGATCCAAGTTGAGGGAAAGTTTTGGGACTTTATTTTAAAGGCTGCACTTTAAATGTGTTTCCAGCCGTAGGTGGAAGATGGGCCCGTGTGAGGCAGAGGGAAAGCCAAAGGGAAGGGCTCTGTGAGAAGCTGGGGACTGTGAGGGGCGGCAGCACTTTTCCTCAGAGGTTTTTCATCTCTGCTGTGGTGGGGTTTATTATTTTTTAAATCAAAGCACAGAAGTACTGGTGGATGGAGAGTGCTGAATAAACACGAATTTCATTCACTTGTGTGCCATCAGCAGGTGAATCACAGCTCCCAGGCAGGGAACAATGTGAGAATGTGGGGATGAATGAGCACCGTGGGGAAATTCAGCGCCTCTGGGGCTCTGCTGTCCCTGCTCTGGTTTAAACAGCCGTGGGGACAGCTGGGCAAGGGCACATCCCAGGGGTGGCACCGTGCCCCTGGAGCTCTCCCAGCCCTGGTGTGGGTCACTGCCTGTGGGAGCCAGGGAGGATGGCACAGGGGCTTTGACCTTGAGGAGGGTCCACTGGAGTCCAACACAGAGCAGCTACAAGTCCTTGTCACCTTCAAACTTATTTACAGATGTTGATTAATTAATCCTACCTAATTTGATCTGTTTGTCAGTGATTTGCCCTCAATTATCACCAGCTAGGTTGAGGAATGGCTGGCTGCTGCTTCATGTGTGGAAGCTGGTCGCTGAGAATCCTCTGCTAGCACTCCTCATTTTGAGGAAAAGTATTGGTCTCTTGCAATTTATGTTCTGTGCCCCCAGTGCTTGCCCGAGGTGGGATTTCTGTGCTGCTCCCGCCCTGGGCTGGCACGGCTGGGCTGGCACGGCTGGGCTGGGCTGGCACGGCTGGGCTGGGCTGGGCTGGGCCGGCACGGCTGGGCTGGCACGGCTGGGCTGGGCTGCGCTGGCACGGCTGGGCTGGGCTG
>VZTZ01009406.1:188083-205823 GCA_013400955.1 Drymodes brunneopygia
CCGGCTCGCAGGGTGCCCGGCACGGAGGTGGCTCCGCGTCTCTGGTTTGGATCAAGGAGAGCGCAGTCCTTGTGCACAGCTGTCGCTTCTCTGGGACGGGTGAAAGTTTCTGTTTGAGCGCTGGAAGCCCCTGAAAGGCTCCGGCTTTGTCCCCGCGCTCCGCGGGAGCCGCCGCGGCAGCCGGGCTGCAGTTCTTGCCGAGCTCTGCTGGTGACAGTGTCGCCTGAGATAAAACGCGCTCTCCAGGGTGGCACAGTGCCGCCTGCCCCTGTCCCAGCCCTGCCGGGATGTCGGGATCCAGCCGCGTCCCCAGGACGTGCGTGGCTGTGGACAGACGGGTGGGGTGGCAAGGGAGCCGGAGATTGGGATGGGGCTGTGGGGGTTGGAGAGTTTGCGATGGGAGGCAGTTGGTGAGGAGGAGCTATAAAGTGTAGGAGCCTCAGCTAAGTTTTACCTAACTATCCAGATGCGATATTTGTGCCAGCTAGCCAAAACTCAAGATTTATGCCACTGCAACCAGTTTAAAAACGCCCATTGTCCTGGAGGATGCTCAGGTCCTCAGCCCTTTTCCAGAGGGGTTCCTTGGGAGGTTGGCTGGTTCAGACATCTGAATGCAGGGGTTTTTTGTGCGACTGCACCAAAACAGCCACCCTGAGATGGTCATATGCAAATTGGAAGTGTCAACTATCCATGGCAGTGCAGATCTGGAGCCGTCCAGATCCCGGACGGCACGAATGTGTTTTTGGTTTTTGTGTTGGATCACAGTGGATACAGATCCCTGTACAGAACACAGTACCTGGATGAGTCTGCACTTTGCCAGGATGTGCCATCCCCGTGTACCTCAGGTGTGTCACTTCACCTTGCAGAGGATCTGTCAGTGCCACATCCCCAGCCTGCAGCCCGTGAGTGGAGAGACAAGCTGGGCTCCTTCTGTCTGGTGGTGACCACTGTCCCTGGAAGAAAAAATGCTCAGCTGTGGATAGGATGCTTCAGAAAATTGCACAATAAGTGAAGTCAAGGAGAAACTTGGATGGGAAAGGATTAGTTAATGAAATAAATTATTGCACACTGCCAGTCTTCCTTCATGTGAGGGTTATGAGTGTGTAACTCAGGCAATGAGCAGAAGCCAAGGGTGGGTGGGCAGCAAGAGCAGAGAGCTCCTTGGGGCTTGTCTGGCTCTGGTGTAATTCAAACTGATGATGTTCTACAGTGCTTCCAGTCCTCTGGAAAATCAGCTACTCTTAGTTGTTGCCTGTCCTATCCCATGGCAAATGTCCCCTCCTGCTGATTACCCCTTCACTTTAAAAATAAAAAGCACCCACTGTCAGAGGTGAGGATGATGAGCCTGGTTACACCTTCAACCTCTGCTGCTCTTGGTGAGAACTTGCACCTTGTGGGCACCCTGGGGCTGTCAGCTGTGGTGTCCCCAGACTTTGTGGGTACCAGGGATGTCACTCACCACACAAACACCTGCTGGTGGAGAGTGGTTGGGCACGCTTACATGCACAAGTAATTTTTCCTGAGGCTTTTTAGCTGCAATATGGCTCTAAAGATAAGTTTTCCCACCCTAAAAGGAGTCTGGTAGGTATCACAGATGTCTTTTGGGTTACACAGCAACTCTCTTTTTTGGCCATTTGCAGGCTTCCAAGCCCAAAGCCATCCTTTCTTTTTCAGAACTAGCAATGCTATTAAAAAAAAAAAAAAAGAAACAAACCAGACCAACAGAATAATTTGCTTAAGACTCAAATTCACAGCAGCAAGTAAGATATAATTGCACCCTTTGATCTTCAAAGATCTCATCCACTGTCTGCTGAAGTCAGTGAAAGCCACTCTGTTTGACTTCAATGAACATTTATAATATACAACTCAGAAATATCCTTCCATTTTATCTGTACATGTCTGAAGCCTCTCTGGTGGAAATAAACTTCAGTGTGTAAGTTTGGGTGTTTTAACATAATTTTATGTGGCATGAAAGTGTTTCATATTTTAACATGAAAGGAATAAAATTTGTTTGCCCTGAAAAACACAACTGCTATTAAAGAAGCTTGTGGCATCAAGCCCAGATCACCTAGCAGGAGTTAATACAACACTTGTAGCTGCATCAGTATTGCTGAAACAAGTGCTCAGTTTCTAATGAGCTGCCAGCCAGGCAGTGATGCTGCCATCTGAAAACCTTTCTGGTCCTTGGCATCTGCCTCTAAGAGAGACAGGAGATATATAAACCCAGAAAATTATCTTCTTTGTGTCTGATTAATTCTGCACATAGTCCAGCGTTTTAGCCTGCTGTAAAACTGGAACTATCTCTATGTAAATGCACTAAATAATTACCTGAGATTTGCCTTGGTGTGGGGGTCTGACGTTTTCCTTCTCCATCCCTATGCACATCCTCAGCACCAAGTGTTACTGACTAGTCTGGAGGGGGAGATTTAGCAGCATGAGGAATTTGTAATAGAAATCAAATATTAGTACAAGCAAGATGATATCTTGCCCAAATGAGGCTTGCTTACATAATTAATCTTGATAGTTATCCATGATTTTGTGTGCATGTGATTCAAATACTGGATTAGAAAGCCAGGAGATGACCCACTGAGATGATTTGCTTTCTAGGGAAATCCAGGCAGAAAGGTGAGCAAAATTTCCATGGGCTCTGGGATAAGTTTGAAGGATTTCATCAGATTGTGATGCAGGCCTTTCCCTGCAGAAACCCTGGACCAGAGCTACCCATCCTCCTGGCCCCACACAGCAAAGCATTTCAGCTCTGGAGCTGAGCTCTCTGGTGCAGTTCAGCACCTGCTTGTGGCTTTGATGAGCTGGGATGGTTTTAATGACACATTAATGACAAACAGCTTTATGGTCTCAGTACATGTTCTTCAAACACGTCCTCACCTGATGGGATACTCCCTTTTGTGCACAGCCATTGCTCTGGTGCCTTATCTCCCTTCCAGCCTGCCCTCCACCTCATTCTCTTTCCATTACTGTTTGTGCAGCTTTGTACAGCCCTTCCCACCCCACGAGGTTTTCAGTCAGGGGAGCACCAGGCTGTGGGCTCAGCCCTGGGGTGATGCCTCCCTCGGGGTGGCTGCTGTGGGAAGCTGCTCTCACCAGCTCAGTGAGGGCTCTGTGGCTCAGGAACCTGCAGCATCTCCAGCCAGAGTGGGATGCACATGTGTGCCTATGAAGGATCTGTCAGACTAGATCCCAAACGTTTCAAAGATAAAATATTTCACATTTCGGGTGTTTGACATGTGATTTTTTTAAATAGACTTTTTATTCCATAATTTTTGTATGAACTAGTGGTAATCAAAGGAGGGGGGTGAAGTCTTGGTGTTTGATCCTTTTATTTACTTTTCAGTGGAATTGTTCTTGTTTTTCTACCTGTTTTTGAGTGCTGCTCATAGAGTATAAAGTTCAGCAAAGCAGGATATTGCAAGAAGAGATAACTTCTACAAAAATCACTGAAACCTCAATTTACATACTTAGTTATTTGAATTACAGCAGGATAGTTGTTATTACTCCCTGTACCTTAGAGTCCTTTAGGAATCTGGACTGATGGAGCAAAAGCCCCTAGAGAGTCTTTGGAAAGGTAAAGACATGCATTTGTTCTGCCCATAGGGGTGATGACAGAGAATAATCTGCTGTTGGAATAGGAATTACTGGCATTTCTAAAGGGACTGAGGTTTTGGACCATGCAGAGGAAATAGTGAGTCATGATTGTAACCACTGTCTTTGAATTTTGCTTTTTAACCACCTGCAAACTGTTTGTTTTGTGGAGGAAATGGCAGGAACACAACCATGCCCCATATGGGATATGGTGCAGCAACACTTTTGAGATCTGAGCCTGAGGCTTTCCCCAGGATCCAACTTAATAAGGTATTGACAAGCAATTCTTTTAATTTTGATTTACATCTCTGAGAGTTATCCCACTCTTTCCACACTCCTTGAGACCCAAGCCCACCTTGCTGAAGCCCACAGGATTGCTGTCCCTTTGGTGGCAGGCACTGCAAGTGTGCTTTCCCCAGCAGAAAGATGCAGGTAGGAGAGAGGATGTAAAAACTTCAGGGGATAAACCTGGGCAGAAACCATGAGCACAGGTGATGCTCCAGGGAGCAGTGGGGTATGTACAGCTGCTGGCTTGGACTTAGTGCTCATGGATGGTTTTGTGGTTGGTGTTTTGGTCCTGCTGGTTTCAGGGGGATTATTCTGGGTGAAGGATTTTTGTCATATAAACTGGAATCAGGGCAATGAGAGAGGAGAAGAGGATGGAGAAGCAAGCACTGGGAGGAAAGTGCTCTCCATGGTGTGGGAGAGGAAGGTGGCAAGGAGAGGGGCCTGTGTGGATGGGGAACCTTGCAAAGTTTAGGGCCCAGCACTGGGGGATTCTGTAAATCTCACTGCTGCTGCCACGTGTGTAACACGATGTTATTTCAGGAGAAACCTTGGGAGCCAGAAACAGCCACGATGAGAGATGGACACTGCAGTGGATGCTGTGCCTGCTGCAGTTTCTGGTGCTGCGTGTCAGCACCAGTCCACGACACAGAAACCCATTCCAGCATCACAGCTGGAGAGAGGAAATGCCATCGTGTCCCCAGGAAAATTTTGGAGCTCCTGCCATTAAAGATTGCCTAAAGTAGAGATGGGGTCCACTGGCCATAGCTCAATTCTAATGGTGCAACAGTGACAACCAGTGGCCAGCTGGGCTAATCCGGGATCAGCGCCGTCCCTCCAAACCACAGCCGGGTGCCCCGGGGCTCGGGGGGGCTCTGCAGTCACGCTGGCACAGCTCTCTCCAGGCACTGGGAGATACCCCACCAGAGAGGCTCCTGAGAGAGGCAGCCTTCAATGTTTCCATCTTCAGGGTCATGATCCCACATTGCTAATGGGTGAAATGTTAGTGTAGTGTTTTGGGGCTGGATTTATGTACTGAGCACTCAGCTGCTGGAACACAATTTGAGGACATTTGGTGTAAATGGCTGAAGAGGCCAGAGCACAGGTGGGAGAAGGGTTAAGCCTTTAATGATGCCAGTTTACACTTGGAGCTGTGCCTTGCCTCCAACAACTTTATTTCCTTATTGCACACTTCTGTGCTGGAATAGACATGACCTCAGACACAGCACAAAACAGTACATGGTTGAATGTCTCATGTAAGATTTTGTTTTTCCATGTCCTTGGACTCAAATAAATCATTTAGACCCCAAAGTGCTTGCCCTGCTCTTTGTGTGCACAGAGCCCCATGGTTCTTTTAGTGCAGGAAAAGCAGAAACTGCCCTGCCTGCCTCCACCTGGGCCCTGCTGCATCCCTCTCACAGCATTGCAAGGACTCAGTGCTATGCCTAGCACATCATCCTAGTGCAGTCTTTCCCCTCCCAAGAGAAGTTTGGGGCTGTGTGGGAGCTGGCGGGGCTTGAGGTCCTCCTGCTCCCCGTCTGCCATCTGTTTTGGGCAGGCCTTGGTCCCTTTCCCAGGGAGGTGACAGCATCCCTTCCCAGGCCACTGCAGGCAGAGCACGAGGGGGAGGGCAGCCTTTGCTTTTCGCTGCACATTTGGCAGCTCAAAGGCTGCTGCTCCTCATTGCTGCTCTCAAACCTGTAAACGACACTGATGTGGATATCTGGTGATAGCACAGAGGGAACTGTGGCTCTGTAAGCAAGGGTCTGAACAGCTCGAGGACTGCCAGAAAGGTGCTGTTTGCAAGACCTGGACTTTTGAGAATTTAGGACAAAGGTAAGACCCTGGTGAGCTGGCACAGGCAGCCCAGGGTTGTTGACCCCTCCTGTGTCGTGGCTGGTGTGGGATCAAGCTGTCCCATAGGCACCTGTGATGCCCCTAAAACACTTTGGGTCTCAGCAGGCAAATTTTGCTGAAACCCAAAAAGCTTTGGGGAAAACTTTTTGGTCTTTCTTGTCCCAGGGCAAATGTGTTGTGTGTCTCAGTTTGGTGAGTTGCAGCTGCCAGTGATACGATGCCAATGTCCAACTGCAATGTTGGTCACCTTGTTTGATTGAAGTTTGTAGTTTATAAGATCTTAAATTGTTTCTTCCTTTGCCACTGACCTCAGGGGCCCTTCAGAACAATTCTGATTTGTCTTGAATTTTTTAATTTAAGAATTAATTTAGAAGCTCAAGAGTCTGGGGTAAAGGAGCATCTGGGCATGGCATGGAGCTGCTCCCAGTGGGGAGAGCTGCAGCAGAGCCCAGCCAGGGCTGGGACAGAGCCATGGGCTGGAGAGCCAGGACGGACCCAGACCCATGGGGCTGGAGAGCCAGGATGGAGCCATGGGCTGGAGAGCCAGGATGGAGCCCTGGGCTGGCAGCACTGTCCCCTCTTCCTGTGTGCCCTGGGCAGGACCCCCTCTCTGCCTGTGCCTTGTTTCTCTGACCACATTGGGCTACAAGTAAAAAGTAAAACAGGAGGTGAAACTCTTTTTCTTCTGTTTGTTAATCTTTCTTCTTCTATCTTTCTTTCTCTTTTCTTCTCCCCCTCTTTCTTTCTTTCTCTCTTTCCTTCCTTTTCTTTCTCTTTCTTTCTTTTTCTTTTTCTTTCTTTCTTTCTTTCTTTCTTTCTTTCTTTCTTTCTTTCTTTCTTTCTTTTTCTTTCTTTCTTTCTTATTAGCAGGGCTCCTTTTTTTTCTCTCTTTTGCCTCAATAAAAAGAAAAAAAGTTTTGTCAGCACTCCTGTTTCTTTTGTTGTTTTCTTTTTCTCAGAAGTCTTTTCTGCTTTTATCCTAATCCCAGGCATGCATGAGGGAACAGTTGTGCTCTGTTGTTTGTCTGTTCTGGTAGTTTTGAACCAGTAGGGCTCCTGCTTTGTTCTCTTTATTTTCTGAACACAGAAAGGTAAAAGAGTAGGAATAGCAATTGAAACTCTTAAGAAGAGAAACCTTCGATATTTATTTAGATTTAATTCATTTTTTGCCATGTTGGTAATAATTAAGGGATGATGACAAATTTTAAAAAAAAGAGGGGGGAAAAAAGGAAAAGGAAAGAAACCTCTTTTCACTCCCCTGAGATCAGAGTTTTGCTACTCAGAGCATTTTTAACTTGTACCCCTTGAGACGTACATTTTTAACTCTGTTGTCCAATTTATTCACTCTCTGGAACCAGACAACAATTTAACATATGCCGGGGTTGTTTTTTTTCCCTGCACACAGAATTACTCCTTTGTAGAGCTGGCTTTATGGTTTGAAAAGCAGTGTTAGCCTGGCTTACCTGATGCAATGTCAGCCTGACTTTCAAGTCACATATCGGTTTTAAGCCTCATATTTATGGCTTTAAATCCACTCTGGTGCTTCTCAGCTTTTTGGGGGGCATCTTGCAGAACTGTCACTAAAGCTTTTTTATGATTTTCTAGGTATTCCTTTACTAGTTGGGCATGCTGGCTGATAAATTGCCTAAAATGTTTTAAAAAATTAAACTAAAACTAACATGGATCCATCTGTCTCTGTTTCATCCCTGCAAAACAAACCTTTTATGATTTTGGTATCCAACATGTGCTTGTTCTCCGTTGCCATGGAGATGCTGTAGGCCTGAATTTTTTTTTTTCACAGGCTCTTACGATGAAGTTTTTTTTGAAAACTGTTTTGATTAATTTTTCCTCCACTTCAACTTCTCTCTCACTTAAACTGTTTTCCCCTTTTGTTTCCCACTTGATTTATGGCAGGTCGCTGTCATTTAAATAGATGTGCGTTTTGAAATTCCTTCTTTCTGTTCGAATGCAAAGGAAAAAAAAAGAGAAAAAAAAAATAACCCATGCAAGTCATGCTCAAAGACTTGGTTATTGTTGCTTGTTGGATTTCTGCTCTCTGTGGTTGTCGGGCCTAATTCAAAGTAATTCAGGCTACTCAGTGGGGGCAGTGCATAGCTCCACAGGAAATTATGATAGCAAAAGTCTTCCTGTAGAGCTCTACACTTGGCACTACAAAGTGCCTCGGGCTGCAGTTACCTGAATAGGGTTGAATTAGACCAGACAACCGCATCATCCCACTTCTTAATCTATTAGAGCGATATACAAGTGGCAATTGTTGATTGCAAAAATGGGATTAAGAGGCTCTTCAAGTGAATTGATTTTCTTGTGAGAACAAAAAGAGGAAAGAGAAGGCTCGTTTGAATCACACAGCCAGAAAGTTTCGTGAATGGGTTCCACTCCAAATGTTAGAATTAAAGCAACCAGTATTTCTCCACGGAGCATGCAGGTGAGAGGAATAAACTGCTGAAAAACAGAAAATGATGTCTAAAAGTTTGTGGTGCTCCCAACAAATCGTGGCTCTTCCCCCATGACCCCTCCCTCCCTCCCTGCTCCAGGCAGCAACAACAACAAATCCTTGTTTGAGCGAAACACTTTGTTGCTCTTCGTCAGCCTCTGATTATTATTCTTTAATCTTTAATCTTTATTTTTACCCACACATTTCGCTTATTTATTTTGTTTTTTCTCAGGCAAGAAAGTGCACGAGAGAACAGCTGCTTTGACTCCTGCTGGTTTTCCCGGAACCTTTCCACTTATTTATTCCCCCCACCAAGACCAAAGCAGTGCCATGTTTCCCCCAAGGGACCTCCAAAATCTGTTGCCTGCACCACTCCAGAGCAACTGCCCACAGGGGTTTCACACTGTCCCCCTGGTGCCTGCTTTTCCCCTCAGGGCTGCTGTTTTCCCTGAAACCACAAGTTTTGTGTGGACCAGTGCCATAAATTTCCCATTAACCTCAGTGTATCATCCCCTGGGAAGAGCAGAGCCTGGCCTCTACCTTCCCTGGGATGGGTCCTGCTATTTATTTTTGGATGGCTCTCAGTGATGCTGGAAATCCTTTCGGCTCAGCTGAAAGACAAGCTGGTACTGGGCTGCTCAGGGAAGGTGGTGGTGAAAGCAAATCCTGCCCTGGGTGTACAGACAGGGCTGGCTGTCAGCAGTGTGGAGAATAGAAATGACACCCAGCAGGAAAAAGGAGCTGCTGGAGCAGCTGGAGGGAGCCTGGTGCTGCTGGAAAGGGACAGTGGGGAGAGTCCCCTCTCAGCCACAGGGATGAGGATCCTCCCCTCCCACCATAAAAGCATGAGATCCCACCCTGGCTGCTGGTGCCAGTGCAGGGCTGAAGGAGATAAGCCCCTTTCAAGTGGATTTCACAGATTTTGGGGCAGGGAACAGGCAGCTGAACCAGACCTTGCTCCGTGGGTTGGGGGGTCCATGTCCCTCCTCATCACCTCATCACCAGCACATCTGCCCAGGCTTGGTGGGCAGCTGGTTTGCCCTTCCTTCAAATTTGCTGTGGTAGGCTTGTTCCCTCAGCTGGATCCTGCTCAGGAAGGGGCTTGAGAAATGTCTCAGAGCAGAAAGGGCTGATGGAGACCTTGCTGTGAACTGGAGGGGGCACAGCCACCAGGGAGGCTCCCACTTGATCTTTTGGGAAGGGGCAGAAGCAAATTTGGAGCCAAAGCACCATCTCAGTGCTACACTTGACGATTGTTTATTTCAGGGGATAGTTACATTGTTGCAAAATTTTCCTTTTGGGTAGGTGGTTGCAGGACAGGGATGAGCTTCTATGGCATCAGAGACCCCTCTTGCCCCCCTGTGTGTGTATAGAAATACTGCAAATCCAAATGAAACAAGAGCAAAGGGGCCTCCCACAGGAGGCTGCATTCAAACTTCCCTGAATCCTCCACCACGAGCAGCCACTTTGTCTTTCCCCAGCTCATTCCAGCCCTTCCCAGCTCTCGCTCAGCTCTCTCAGTTTGAAGGGCTGTTGTTTCCAAACACGCACTTGCTTGGATTTCCCTTTTTCACCTCTTCTGCCCCATGGAAAGATTTTTCCCAAAACTGCAGTTGCAGGATGCCAGGAGCACCCACCAACTGTTAGCACCCATGGGGAGCAAGCAGGCACAAATTCCTCCTTTGCAACAACATCACTTTCTCTAACTGTGACCCAGTAATTGCTCTGTATTTAATGACAGGGATTGCACCAGGTCCGTGCGGCGCGTTTGCGTGCGCGCTATCAATTATGTCATAATAAATGAATTTCCTTTCCAGGATTCCCTGCAGCCGATGGCTGGGCTTCTGTTCCTTGACTGTTCTGACTTTGAACAGGTTTATTCAGCTGTTGTCTGCTAAGCCCTACAGAAAAGAACAATAGCTTCTGATCTGCCTTTTATGGGTTATTGGAAACTGGTGGTCCGCACTACAGCTTTGGTCAGTGATTAACCAGAGTGAAAACAAACTACACAAGGCTAAGTTGATGTTGGAGGAGGAATGAACCCACTTCATTAAGGCTTTAAGAGGAAACCTTTTCTTCTTCAATGCTTGTTCACAACTTTTCAGGTCTCTATTTAATCACGTAATTCTCTCTAAGTAGGAAGAGAAGCTTGCTTCACAGCGAGAGGTCTTTTGCCACATGACAACTTAGAAAGATAAATTATATATAAATATCTTCATGGTTGTATGGAAAGGAAACCAAATTTGGTTTCACTGCATGCAGCTAATTT
This sequence comes from Drymodes brunneopygia, assembly GCA_013400955.1. NCBI lineage: Eukaryota > Metazoa > Chordata > Aves > Passeriformes > Petroicidae > Drymodes > Drymodes brunneopygia. The sequence continues at coordinate 198,550 of VZTZ01009406.1, forward strand.
ACCAGTTTCTTAGGTGCTGTGGGCATCCCAGTGTCCGTTGCAGGTAGAGAAATTTTTGCTGCAATTGCCTTAACTTTGGGTGTGTGTGTAGGGTGAGCAAATCCTACCTGGTCAGCACCAGACACGGGCAGCTGACAGGGGCTGAGGGCAGATGAAGAGCCAGCAATAAAAGCAACCCTCCTTTACAACCTCTGAGACCAAATGGAAGTGCTCCCCAGGGCGGGTGTTTGCTCTGTCTCCTGGGGATATCACACCCGAAACCCAGGGACCAGAAATGAAAGACAGGAGATTCAGGGTGGATGAATTTGGTGCTGGTGAACATGATGAGTGACTCCAGCCCGTGAGGTCCAATGCTCGTGCTGTGCTGGGTAATCACACAAAGTGCATCACGTTGGGGCAGCCCCTGGGCTTTTGTTTAGCATAATTTATTATTATTTTTTTTTTAGCATGTATATTAATTATGGTTTGGAGAGCATATGACTTCAACCCAAAGCACAGCCATAATAAATCAACCCCCTTGCTCCTCGGTGGGTATCCAGCAGCAGGAAAGTCTGGTTTTTTTCCACAGCCCCTGCTTTTCCAGCAGTGCAGGCAGCAGCTCCTCCTGGCTGTCTGTGCATGCACAGGGAGGGGCAACACGAGTACCCTGGCCTGGAAATGCCAGGGAGCTGCTTGCTGACCACCTGCAACACTTCTACCAATTCCTGATGGACAGCAGAGATCTTCATCAGGTAGATGGCTGAAATGCAAAGGGACACGTGTTAAACTGGTGCTTGTGGGATGGGCACGGCTGATCCAGGCTCCTGTTTGTGCATTGGGATAAACAGGGATTGGTTTGGGGGCCAGGATGAAGTAGGTTGTTGTTGAATGGATGTCATGGGGTCTTCTAATTTTTCCCTCTAAGAGCTCCAGTGGTGATGTGTAGGAGATTCCACTGAGCACAGGGGACTGCAGCCCCGGGCACCTGCTGCAGGCAGGGCTGACCCACCTGGGTGCAGCAGTCTGCCCTCCCTGCAGCTCACTCAGCACCCTGAAACTTCCCATTCAACAAATTCAGCAGGAATCCTGGATCTGAGTGCTCAAAGTCCCCAGCTGTGGCTGTGGTTGTGCTCCCAAGATCTGGGGGCACAGAGGGAGGGTGAGTCCCTGCATGAACCCCAACAGCTGCAGTTTCTCCAGGGCTGCTCCCTTCTCCTGCCAGCCTGAGCCATGGTCCTATTCCTAAACACTCTTCCCATCTGCCAGGGTGGATGCAGCATTCCCTTTCTCCTTGCCTCAGGTGATGAACATTGCTCCTTTGCGCTCTGGCAAACTCTGCAAGCCCAGCATGGACCCTGATGAAAGGACATTTGAGGAGCAGCAATCTCCAGTCCCAGTGAGGCAGGAGATGAGCAGGGGTGTGACTTCACTTGGGGGTCTCTCCACACCTGGCGAAGCCATGGATAAAGCTTTGCTCTGCTCTTGGAGCAGCAGTGCACTGAGGAAGGATGGGCCCATCTGGGCTAGGAACAGAGAAAGCATCACTGCACTGTTGGAGGAATGGAGGCTGCAGCTGGACAGGCTGGGAAATTCAGGGACAGAGAGGGTAACACGTATGTAGAGGAGATCTCCCAGTTCTCATGAAATCAAGAAAAGGAGTGGGTGATCATTTCCTCCCTAAGTTAAACAGCAGGGGCACAATTTTTCCTCCAGAGATTCATTGTGAGGCATGATTCTCCATAAAACTATCATTTTGTTTTCTCCAGGTGTTTTCTGAATTGATTAATTTTGGGTACAGAAATGTTTAAATACTTCATTAGCTGAATTCTTTGAACTCCAATTAGAGAAGCTTGTTGAAATAATTTGATGAAGTGCTTTGGTAGGAGTGGAGGATGGAGGGGGAGGAAACCTGGGGTTCTGGGATGGGAGAAGCCTGGATTTGCAGCAGGTGAGGATCTGTCCCAATGCAGGGTTTGGCTATTAAATTACAGCATTAAGCTGTCTCAATTAATAATTAAAATGTATATTTAAATAATGCATCAAAGGAAAATGACTAAATTGCAAACTTGAGATTTTTGGGGTGAGTTCATGTTCAGACTCAGGCTTCACATGGGGGAGGAATTCAGATACCTAATGTACCAACATGAAACAGGGATTTCAAAAGCTTTTGCTTCTGTGTTAAAATGATGAAAAGAGAGGTAGGAAAAGAGACTGCTGAGCTCCTTGGAGTGTTTGTGAACAAAATAGCACCTTTTTGGGGAAACAAAGGCAACCATTCAGAATCTATCAAGCAGTTTATGCCCCAAATACTGCAAAAATTGGGCAGCAAAAAGTGTGAGAGATCCTTTAGATGATTCCACTGAAGGGAAGGCTGGGCTGCAGATCGAACAGAGAACACAAGAAGCAGATGTGCCTTGGACAAAAGGATTATCAGACTAAGGCCCATTTAGGAGTCTGCAGCTGAATGAGGGGGAGAAACTGAAGCAGAGTGAGACTTCCCACAGTGTTTCATATCTGGCCCAGAGGTCTCCTTGGAGACAGTGCAGGGTCTCACAGCCCCAGACCAAGACCTGCAGTGCACCTGGAGGTGCAAGGTGTGTGCATCCCTCCCCGAGTGAGGGCCAGTGCCTCCCTGTGCCCGTGGCAGCTGGCACCCATCAGTTCATGGCTGTGATCAGCCATTCTTGGCTTTTCCCAGAGCTTGTGTGGTGCTGGATGGTTTTTGCTCTCTGCTGAGCTCAGTGGCAGAGCTGCCCTGAGCAGGCACAGCCTTTGCCTGGCTGGAGGAACAGAGAGCTTGGGCTTCCCCAGCACCACGTTCCTGCTGTGCTGGGGTGGCACAGCCACTGCCACCCGAACTGCAGCAGCCTGCTGGGGCTCCTTCCCCTTTGGGTGCTTGCAGAGAGGCAAACCTGCCTCCTGCTGCCAGCTCCCAGACCCTCCTGTGCCCGTGTCTGCCCAGGGCTGTGTTTGGGGGGCAGTGGCATGTCCAGGCTGGCTGCCACTGCTGTTCTGCCCTGGCCACGGGGCCTGGCCACGCTGATGTCTGCCTGCTTTGGCTCCAAACACAGAACCTCTCTGGGGCTGAATAGAGGGGATTCCTCGGTGCAAAAGGCTGGCTTTCCCTTCACACATGAGGGGTTTGCTCCAATGTGCTTTGATGTCCTGCAAAGAAGCTGCTGCAGCATCAATGGCATCTAACACAGTGACACATGTAGGGCCCGAGGGCCCTGGGAGCAGCTTTAAATAAGGCCATTGACTCATCCCCCCGTGCACATGAGTGGCAGTGGCAGGAGCCCAGCAATCGATTGAGCTGTCAATGTGTGCCCATGGACCACAGTTTGGTCTTTCTGTCCTGTGCAAGAATGACTGGTCTTGGTACACTGGGCCTGATCCAAGCCTTGGAAAAATATTTGGCTGCTCAGGGAGTGACTGGGGGGGTACAGGACCTGTCCAGGGTCTGTGTAATAAATAAAAGCATGGCTTTCTCAAATCTGTTGAAAGGAAATAATTTAAACTGCAAATTGTTTCCCTCCATAGCTGAGCACTGCACAAAGGAAGAAGTCTCTGTTCAGGGTTATTATTACACCCCGGGGCTTTGGAGATGTTGTTCCTAATGGAGAGAGAAGCAGGCAGTGTTTAACCAACAGAGGAAATAGTGTTTAACCATAAGCATGTCTCTCTAATTTCTGCTTACAGTCCTAATGATGAGTGGGTCTGAGCATCAAAGGCAATTTTGCTGATGCCGAGGCCACAGGGATTTAGTCCCTTTTACCAGGGGACAAGAAAAGGCACTGTTTCCCAAGGACAGAATTTTTTCCCCAGATTGCTGCTGCTAGTCCAGGCTTCTCCAGATGGAGATGGCCTTGGAGATGGTCCAGGCTGAAGCACGAGCACTGTGACAGGCAAGTCTCCCTCCAGCCTGCACACCCTGCTGAGCCCTCCAGCAGCTGCCCAGTGCCACCACAGTCTTTTCTCATGGTGAGACCAGCAGGCCTGGCTGGTCCAAAGGTGCCTTCTCCAGGAGGGAACGTGAGTTTGTTTATCACACAGCAATGGTGCTGATGCTTTATCTCCTCTGTGCAGGTGTTTGTTTATCTGTGAGGTGCCTGTCAGCATTCCTTGGAGCACACAGATGGGATCTTTGGAAAACTGGAGCCGCACACTCAACCTGGGAGGTTATGCCCAAGTAGGGCGGGCTCCATGAGGGATGTGGTTATGACTGAAATTTATTAAGGACATCTAGGTGTCTATTGATTTTGGCTGCTCTTTGTGGCCCCAGAACCTCACTTTTCACCTGGGAACAGTTGGGCAGAAGCTCCCAAAGGAGGGGGGTGTTTTACAGCAAGCAGCTCTTTGCACCTCTGTGGAAAGCATGTACTGGGAGAGTGGCAAAGCTGCTGTCCTGGGACACTGTGACTCTCTGGAATGGTGAAAAATGAAGATGCAGCAGCTCTGAACCATGCTGGCTTAGTGAAGTAATGTGCAAATTCTGTTTCCTTGTGAATAGGTGACTTTTTTTTCAGAATTTGTCTTTGCAGAACCCCTTTAAGCAGATGTACACACTGCAGGGTGTTCAGGGAGGGGTCTGCAAGAAGGCAGGTGATGCTGGGCTTTCCTTACCCTGGTGGGGAGTCCTGGATCTTGCTGGGGTGCTGCGTGGTGGGGCCTGGAGGGCAATGCCAGGGTCTGTGGGACTCCCAGGGCACAGCAGGGCCCTGGGAGAGCCTTGGGACAGATGAGCAGGGGAGTGGGACTGCACAACCCCTCCACGTGCAACCCATTGCAATCCCTGTGGTGAAGTCCATGCTCCTACAGCAGCTCCCTGCTCAGTAGGAAATGGCCTTGGGTTGATCCTGGCTCTCTGCATGGCCAAGGAGGGCTGGCCAGGGGTGTTGGAACCCCAGGGATGGCCCTGCCTTAGCATCCAAACCTCATCAAAACCTGTGTCTGTGCAGACATTCACAGCTCTGATAGCATGGATGCTGTGGGGAGACCTTGCCCAAAGCTGGATTAATTTCAGACCCAAGGAGGGGTTTAAGGGGGGTGGGGGAATCACTTCTCTGACCATGCAAGGCAAGTTTCTGGCTCTGGGGGCTCAGGATTAGTGCTCCACAAAGGGAGGGTAGGAGCACTATAGTGAAATGTGGACTCTCCATAGGAGGCACTCAAAGATCCCGATGGTGCAGGGAGGGGAGAGGGGGGAGAGAGGCTCCTGTGGCCCAGCCAAGTGTGCAGAGGGAGCCAGATCACCCCTGGCAGTGCCCAGGCACGGGTGCCAAACCTGGACAGGACGGGTGGAAAGCACAGCGTGTGTCCAGGTAACATCCCAGGGCATGCCCAGCCCTGGTCCTACAGCACAGCTCAAAGGATTGCAAAGAGAGGAAGGGTGAGAGGTGGGAAGAGAAAATGTGTTTGCCTGCATGTTGGTGCACAGGGGTGATGTTTGCTGGGAACTGTAGTGAGGAAATGCAGGGGCAGGTGTGAAACAAGGAAGGAGGTTAATGCTGTGGAGGAGCTGGCTGTGTCAGCTCTGAGCCCTGTGGGTGGGCACAGGCACTGTGACAGGCTGGCCCCACGTCCCACAGCACCTGCAGGGACACACCTGCACTCTGCACAGGGGCTGGCCAAGAGGAGAGGGGGGAGGGTTTGTTGTGGGAGCAGGTTTTTCCCCTTGTTCTCAGAACTTAATTTCATCATGAGAGTGCTTTTCTTAAAATGCAGATGGGGAACTTCTCCTGCTGGGTTGAATGCTGTTGTCCTCTGCCAGTGCAGGTTTAAGTTTCCATCAGCCTCTTGCATCCACAGCCAAAACACAGCATTCCCTGTGGAGATGCTCAGTGGAGGCAGTGCCTTGCTTGGGGAGCTGGAGCCTGAATAAAATCTCCAACTTTCTGGAGGATGCTGGAGGGGTGAGGGCTCTGGTGGGATGGGGATATGAAGGGTGCACAGCTTTGCAGCTGGGATGGGAGGGAAATGCCAGTGAGCGCTGGCGACGCCTCCTCGGGTGCTGCTCTGTGCCCGCTGCTTCCTTCCAGGACCCTGGGGACCCTGGAAAGCAGAGGTGGGGCTCTGGGGAATTAGTTAATTGTGTTTAACTCACTTCATCTTCCATTGGAAAAATGGCATGCACAAGCACGTATGTAGTTTTCTCTATAACTTTTTTTAAATATATATCTGTGTGTGTATATGTAGATATATATAGCTATAGATATATATATAGATATATATAGTCTGAAGACTTCTTCTGAATAGGGATCTTGGAGGGTAAATACAGGACTGAAACTAAGGAATCTTAATTTTGCCTCAAATTTTGGCTATACTGTTTCTATAGAGACCAAAAGGAAGCTTTGGCTCCCCCACTCAGCTATTAAAGTTTAGTGCATTGAAAACTGTCTTCATGCTGTGATACCCTTTCACGGAGTAGAATAGGGTCTGAGCTAATCCATGAAAGTTGTCATGCTATGAACTAGTAGTCAAGCTTTTTCCTTTCAATTGAGTCTAAAACTATACTGTACTTCACACTTGATTGGCCCTTCAGATGGCAGGACTCAATATCCCTGCTGGAAATAAGCTCGTCTTCACACAGTGATGTTGAACGTGGAAAGATCTTGTTTCTGTGGCATAATTACTGGCACTGCAATAGGAAAGGGGTCAGGATGAGGCTTTTTTTTTTTTTTTTTGTCTAATTAATATATATCAAACTTGGCTTTCTTCTCCTCAAAGATCAGCTAGGCTTGGGTGCTAGCAGCACGCCAAGAGCCTGGACCCGAGCTCAGCTCCCACTTGCTGGGAGCTTTTCTCTGCTCAGTGTTGCACGTACAAATGTAGCAAGGCAAAGTTATCATCTGCACACCCGCCTCAGCCTTCCCCCATTGAGTGTACTGTAGCAAAGGTAATGAATGGGTCTCTTTCTTTCTCCTTTCTTTTATTTTATTTTCTTTTCCTTTTTTTTCTTTTCTTTGTTTTTTTCAATTTTTTTCTTTTTATATTTTAGAAATTTTTTTCCTATCATCTATCAAGGTGACGGTATAAATCAGGATTTTGCACTGGGGCAATTTTTCTGATGGAAATCATCCCTTTGCTTTGCCCTCAGCTGCTGCTGGTGCTGCTCAGGGGTGAATGGATGGCAGGGACAGGGCACCCTCCCCAAGGTGGAGCAGCCGTGAGACTCTCGATTCAGACTCCACCAGTGAAAAGTTACTGTGTTTTTATGATTAAATTTTTAAACGGGGAAAAATGCCTTGAGCTGTATAGACCAAAAGGGGGCACCAAGGCATTAAAAAAAAAAAAAA
>VZTZ01009406.1:205865-239927 GCA_013400955.1 Drymodes brunneopygia
GTGGTGTTGGTTTTGGTAGTTTACCTCTGTAAACTGGGGCGGTTTCTGCCGTAGTTTTCTTGCTGAGTGTAGCTCCTAAACAACAACAACAACAAAATTTCTCCTCAAAGTTTGTGCGATTTTCCAGTATTTTCACTCCTCTGATGTGACACCTGGATTCAGCTGCGGAGGCTGCTTTGGGGATTTCTTCTGGTCTTTTTTTTCCCAGACCTCATCAGATAACTTTTTAAGATTTGTAGAGTTTTGTAAATGTAGAGTTGGGTTGAAGGGATTTTCTTAATTCAGGAGTGATGCTTTAGAGAATAAACACCAGATTAATTTAATGACATGAATCCTTGAAGTGCTGTCTGCTTTTTCTGGCATTGTTGCCTCTGTCACCACTTTTAAACAGAAGTTTGCTGTTTCCTTTTGGATGGATTTCTCCCTTTCCTGGATGTAAGAGGATTTCTCCCTAGCTGGCAGTGGGATGAGGTGGAGGGCACAGGTAGGGACAGCGTCACCACCCCCTCTGCTTTGGAGACCAGCTTTAGGTGCCAGCAGCCTCAGTTCTGGGCTGCTCACCCCAGAGCTGTGACCAGGACAAGGCACAGGCACCGGGGGAAATTCTGCCCTGGGATGAACGAGAGCCCGAGGGTCTCTCCTCTCACTGCTGCGAGAAAGGGATGAAAGAGCAGAACAAACCTGCATTTCATCCATTTTCCATTCCCCTCCTGAAGCCAGATTTGGTTAAAAGCCTTCTGGCAGAGAGAGGCTGCAGCACAGGGAGGGTGCAGAGAAATTGTGTTCTTGAGTCTGGGGGGTTTCCTCCTCTCGACTGTGCAGGGTTTTATGGTGCTCAGTTTATAATCTCCATTTTTTACAAGCATCTAGCACGTAAAATGCCAGTCAGATGATTATGGCTATTTTGTAACCACTGGTTTTTATTTGTGCATCGTAGCTCTGTTTAGACAAAGTTTCATAAAATTGCCAGATTCACTTATTTTTCACACCAAATTGGAAAAAGTTTATTTTCCTTATTTTTTGAAACCACCTTTATTAGTTTTTAAATAATTTAGAAATTAAAGATGGGGTGTTTTCAAGCACTGAGTACTATGTTTTATAGTTTAATTTGTACTGAGACCTAAGCCTTATTTTTAGTTTTGTTATGTTACCTAATTTATTGGATCATATATTGCATAATGCAAGTCAACTGAATAGCTGAGGTTACATTAATAATTTTGATACATGTGGCTAATTAGTTTGTATTTTCTATGGATCCCAACTGAAAAAAAAAAGCAGAATCTACATATCTAGTTTAGATTTCAGCAATAATGTTAAATGTAGTAGATACCTAAATACAGCTATCCATACAAAATTGTGAAATTTACTTTTAAAATATAAACAACATGGTAATTTTTTAAAGTGACTATCCCTTTGGTATCTCACAATTTGTTCACAAAAGGGTACACTTGTCTTATCTGTCCATCGTTTAATAACAACACCTACAAAACTGCAGGGCACGAACCTGGTTTGTTCTCTGGTTTAAGAAATGGCATTTTGATCCCATCAGCCTCCTCCCAAGAAATGCAAGGTCGTTGCTGTTTTGGGAGCAAATGCTTTGTAGGAAAGTGTGGAAAAAAGAAGAGAGACTTAATTCCATAAACTGTCCCAAAGAATTTAGTTGAAAAAGTAATTTGTTGAATATCTAATTTTCCCCTTGCAGTTTTGCTGCAGTTTAAAATTATCCATGATTTGAGTATATTAGTACAATATTCTAATTTAGTTTTTCCAGCCAGCTGGTTCAAAATAGTTTCTGGATTTAAACGGTTTCCTTCTGTTTTTGCAGTTTACTTTGAAAAACGATCACTAAAGGGCGTTAGACTTCAGCTATTCATTTCATGATTATGAGAATAATAATAATAATAATAGTAATAATCATAAAACAGTATGAGAGTCCTCCTACTGAAAGCACTAAAATTGTGCCTTTACCTTCTGCTGCCCTGTTTGGCTGTACCCTGTACAGCAACAATCATGTTTTAAAGGTCTGCCATAATTTATTAAACCAGTTAACAAAAATGTGTCAGTAAAGAAAACATTCAAATGTTAACATGAACCACCTCAATCAAGAGCTGCAGAAAGCTGATTTATCAGGTTAAATTCCCTTTCTGCAGTGAATATAATTTTGCTCCAGAATAGACTTGCGATGTAAAATTTATTACATTTTTGTGAGAAACAGAGAGGGGAAATAAAATAAGAAAAAAATAGAAAACCTCCTTAGTTTAGCCTACATATCTTGCTACAATTGCAAAATAAGGTTTTGTCTCCTCATTTCAGAGGCACAGAGGCACACACTGCCTGTTCTGCTGCCACGTAACTTGGATAAATTAAAAGTGCAGACGTACAAAAAGTGCAGGCAGAATTTGAAATCTGATTTCCCCCCTTGATTTGCAATTGTACCCTATCGAAAGAAAAGGTTTGAAAATTGAATATGCCTCCAATTTTATTTTTCCTTATCCCTCATGTGTGTGTGTGTTTTTTAAGGAATGGGAGGACCTGTGCTCCTGCTTTGGGTGCTGCACTGCAGAGCAAATTATCACCTGAATTTGTATTGTTTGAAGCACAGGGGAAGGAAAAATCTGCCTTGGTGCTGCTCCACTGGCACTGATACCTCACTGAACCCAGGCTCCTCGCAGAAAAATGTAGCAGCAGAAGAATTTACTGCTGATTTCCACCGTGCTCTGCATGAAGGGGAGCAGTTTTTTGTTTTGTTAAAAAACAAATGAAAAAGCAAAAAAGGCAAGAAAACCATTTCCAATTCCTTGTTTGGTTAAATGCTGAGGATACAAGTCCTCTGTGCCCGTGGCTGTGTGCTGGGAGGATACGAGCCCTGCAAAAGCTGCCATCATTAGACTCCTAATCCAGCTGTAGTTTAATTTTCAGGGTACAGCAGAACACTTATTTGCCGTGTCTCTCTCTGTCTCCCTCCTCAATGTTAGTGCAGAAAGGAAACTTAATCTCTCCAGTGACCCTGCTTCTGTTCTTTAGCTCATAAAAGCCAAAAAAAGTCAAGGCACAGGCTCCTAAATGTGGCAGATCCTGTAAATTACCCCGTAGCACTGACAGGATAACACCTTCTGGGGAACAGATTTTTTTTGCCTGGGCTCTGAGTTTTATTCCCTTTTGTGAGTTTAAGAGACACTCTTGATACCAAATCCATGTATCTGTATGCACAGTATTTGATCTATAACAAATTGTTTTATTATGGACAATGACTGCAGATAATTACGATGGAATACAAATTTTTAAATGAATTCCAGGGCGTTGGATGCCTCATTACCGACGTGGAGAGGAAAACTGCTGCGTTTCTGGCTGCAGAAGCAGAGACACAATTTAATCAATGCATTTAGAAATAAAGTCCTAATGTCTCATTCCAGAGTGGGCAAATTAAATGCACGGCAGAGGAAAAGTTTTAGCATTGCCATGTATAATTAGTGACTCAAATGTAGGCAGATATTGTTAGATTTTTTTGCTTACTGCTGATTAACTTAATATTGGTAAGGGAGGAGGGAAGAAATGTGTTCTGGCGAGGTGGTGAGGACAGGAGCCTCAAATACGAGCTAGATTTGGTGGTTTTATAAAAATGTGCAAAAAAAAAAAATTGCCATTCCTTTCTGCTCCTTGCTTTGACACTGCCTAAATTAAATGCAGAGTTGCATTGGCTTTGCACGTTGTTTTTTGCTCGTTTGACATTTAATACTGTTGTATCAGCACCGCTCATCTCAGCTGAGATACTGAGGGGAAAACACGCAATTTAGACCAAATGTGCGAGGGACTGGCTGAAGCCAATTCCTGTGCTGGGAGCAGGGAGGGAGTTTGCTGGGCTGGAAAAGGCAGATTGCCCCAGGATGTGGCTGGGGGTGCTGCCAGCACAGCCCTGGCACCTGGGCAGGTCCCCGGCCCCGCTCCCTGCAGCCTCTCCTTCCTGTAATTGCTGCTTCCTAGTGCAGATGGGTAAAACGTGCTTTCCCCACAAAACACTCATTAATCTTGTGTATAAAGTATATTTTAAAAGTTTATTGTAAACAACAGAGTTCTCCGGGCTTTGCACTGCAATGCTACCACATTCAATAAATGTCATGTCATTGTATGTCTGAAGTACAAAAAAAAAAAAAAAAAAAAAAAAAGGGAAGGGGGATTTTAGTTGCAATCTGTAATTAAATCCAGCAGTAAGTATTTCCTGAATAGCAAAGACCTTTCACACTCCGTTACCTAATTCTTTACAGGTGATTTTCCCCCCCAAACCCCCTCCTTTTTTTTGGCACTAGGAAGTGGTAGTCATAGCAAACCCGGCTGGGTTTCAGAGCGAGAAAATGCTCTCTTGTCCCGTAGTGAAATTGGCAAACGTGATGGCGAGTCCTCAGAGTGAGCAAAAGTAACTTCATATTTATTTTTTTCCTCCACAAGAAGCAAAATGTGGTGGAAAGGATTTGAAAAGGGTTATTTTTACTCCGAAGTAACCTTCTTTTGGTCGAAAAATAGCTTGGTGCAACACTGGATTTTCCCCTTTTGTTTCAGAACTGATGGGAGGCGGCGTGGGGCCGGGGCTGCTCCCCCGGCTGTGTTTGGCAGCCCTCGGAGCCCCGCGGGCAGGGAGGGCCGTGCCGGGCCGGGGTCCCCGCCCGAGCCACCCCCGAGCCGGGAGAGGAGCGGCCGCTCCGCCGGGAAGGGTCCGCTCTCCCCGCAGCGCGGCAGGAACGGCTCTCCCCGGCGAAATAACTGACATTGGGAGGAGCTTTTTGCCGCCAGGCTCGTCTGTTCTTTGAAAAAGTGCCCCTTTTCCCCCCACTCCCTGGAGAACAAAGTGATGCAAAGAAATAGGAATGGCACAGCGATGACTCGGGCTGTTACATGCAGGTCTGATTTATGACATCAGTTCCTATATGGAAATTCTCCTCTGGTTTCCTTCCAAGCTTTGTGCTGAGCTTCTCATCCAGTGTTTTGATAATCTCTTCTGAAAAGTGAGCAACTCAAGAGTCAGTTAAACCATATTTCTTCCAGGCAAATAAATGTATAAATGCTCCCCAAACGCACTTGCAAGCAGAAATGTCAGCTAGTGTTCTCCAGATATTTTGATGTTGACAGAATATCATTTTGCATTGACAAATATGGAAATTTGAAGTAATGACTTGATGCAACAGCCTTCAAAACAGTAGATAAAAATTCAGCAAAATTTATTTATTGTTGATAGAAAAGATTGTTTTAATTTGAAAATGTGAAAAAAAAAAAAGAGCAATTACACCAGTTTAGTGATGTTCCTGACCTCTTGGTAGCATCCTTTGTGCAAGTGCTTCCCTGCCAGTGGCTGCCACAAATGCCACTCCTCTTATTTTGTGTTGGCCACCAAAACCTATCACGTGGGAGTTACTGCATTTCCGTGGCTTGGATGCCTCAAAAGTAAATTTGTGAGAAAAACTGTCTCTTTGAAGTCAACAGCTCTTGGGGAAACTAAGTCACGTGTATTTCTTTGGAATAAATGGTGCAGAAATTCCTTCTTGCCTCAACACCAGCATTTCCACTCTCTCCATGGCTGCAGCTGTGGATTGTGCTGCTAAAACAGGACCAGGGCGTTGGAGAAGGGGGAGATGTTTCATCACTTCCCACTTGGGAACAAGGAAAATTGCACTTTGGTACTGCCACACCTGAGCTGCTTTGCCTCCTGGGATGCTGGAGAGTCCCAGAGCTCTGCAGGATGACAGGAGGAATGCAAGGCCATGGCTGAGCAGGGCTCTGCTCTGCACTGGCCACGGTGTGAGCAGGAGCAGCCACGGGCTGTGTGTGCAGGAGGTCCCGGGGGAGCTGCCACAGGGTGGGACAGGACACCAGCCCTGCTGCTCTTGCAGCTCTGCATGGCTCCAGCAGCGTGCAGAGCAAAGCTGACAGTGAGGGTCACCTGCAGGAGTCACCTGTGTGAGTGTCACTGTCCCTGCTGCTGGCCACGTGCCTTCTAAAGGGCTCTGGGGACACCACAACTGTCCTGGGCTGCTTTGCCCCACAGGAGGCTTTCAGATCAGCTGATAACAAACACCACTGGTGCTGTATGGGGGCAAACAAATGACAGTCACAAGGCTCTAGTGAAGGTGACCTCCCTTGGCTTGGCCATGGTTTGGGTAAACAGCACTTGGTTCTTCTGCCCCAAAATGCAGCAGCTTTCCACCCATCTCCTCAGTGGCTACAAACTGTAGTGCTCAGTCTCCAGGGAGCAGCTGAACTCTTTGTTGTAACTGCAGAGCCCAAATAGCCCAAGCAATGTTTGTAGGGCTGGAAAATACAATCAAGGGGTTGGCTACTTTGCTATATCTGTTCCCAGCACAAAGTGAAAGTATCTCGTCTCCACCAAACCCCACTCATTTACACTTTGTTTATCTGCAAATTCCATACTTTTTCCACTTTTATTAGCAGTGATTTTGCTACTTTTATTAGCAGTGATTTTTCAACTTTTATTAGCAGTGATTAACAGCAGAACACTGCAGCAAGCCCTCCCATTACTTCAACTTCATTACTTTTGCAAAATAGACCACAGCCCACTTACGCAAAGACGCTTTGCTCAGAAGAATTATCGATGATTAAAACCAAGCTACACCTGTCAAAAGAAATTACTCGAGTACCTTTTGAGAGGCAGCAGCCCTTCCTCCCCAGAGCGGGTGCCTGCCAGGGCAATCTGCACTGCCTGGGGACTCGTGGTGGGACAGCAGTGCTGGTGCAGGCCCTGTGGTGCCTGTGCAGCTCTGCAGGGCAGGAGGGAGTGTGGCAGTGATTTGGAATCTCCTGCTCCCTTGTACTCTACCAATCTTACACCAGCTGTGCACCTACTCAGACTTCATTGGCAGAGGAGATTGATTTGCTCGCTGATGCTGAGCTCGGGTGCCCCAGGATTGCCTCCAATCCATGTGGTGCCTCTGGGTTTTGCACGTGGATGCAGGAGTCAGCTGGGAGCTGATGGAGATGTGGGGAGCTCCTTGTTGGCTGTGAGATGAGGTGGCATGAGGTGGCACAGAAGAGCTTTTACTGTCATCAGGAGTTTGGAAGGAATTATACCCAAGAAATTTGCTTCACATTGCCCTCTTTCTTAGGGTGATGTATAAACGAGTGATTGGACTTGATGACCTCAGAAATATTTTTGAATATGTATGAATCTGTGATTCTTTGGAGAAGCAGGAAGCAGCTGGAGACAGACAGTGAGAGGGTGATTCCTGGAGTGCTGCCTCTGGGGACATCCCTCAGTTCTGCTGTACCCAGCTCACCCAACTTTGCCTGGCACAGGACAGTCCCCCCACACCTGAGCACACAGAATTGCTCAGGTTGGAAAAGCCCTCTAAGAGTTCAACATTAACCCAACACTTCCCAACCCACCACTAAATCATGTCCCCAGGTGCCACATTACACACCTTCTAAATACCCCCAGGGATGGTGACTCCACCACTGCCCTGAGCAGGAAGGGAGTAAAGGTAATCCAGTAGCTTAATTGAAAAATTAACTCAAATTGGTGGAGACATGACTGCTGCTGTCTGGATTGAAAACTGGCAGGAGGAGTGTAAACAAAAGACAACAAGAAATGGGATTTGGTTGAGGGGTGGCTCTGCTGCTGCAGACACACCAAGGGCTCCCCTGAGCAGCAGCCTGGTGGTGGTGCAGGATGGAAAGCAGGGGGTACCCATGGCACAAAAACATTCTCAGGAAAATCCTGGCTGAAGAATTAAAGAAAGCCAGCCCCTCCTGTGTGAGGTGTGTAGGAGGAAGGCGACAGAGGAGATGGGAGCCTCTGGGAGTGGTGGGCAGGACTTGGAAGCACAAGGTGAGGTACAGTGCAGCTGTGAGGGGTGGCCACAGCCCTTCCAAAATATCCACCCTGAGCCAGCTAGTCACACCAGGACCCTTCTGTCAGTGAGGTGGGATTTCAGTGAAATGCCAGCTGCCCATGAGCCACCACATCAAATAGACCTTCATTTTCCCTCCCTCCCAAACACCAGTTATCTATTGGAACCAGATGCATTTTTTTTCCGTAGGAGTTTCCAAGCAGGGCAGGCCAGGCTACCTCATTGTAGTCAGAGAGGTGACAATCTCCTCATGAATTTTTGCTTTTTCAGGCACATGGAAATGCAGCCTTTTTCCTTGCCATGAGAAAGGTTTGCAAGGAGAAGAGCTTAGCAGACACTTGTTGTTGAGCAGTTTGAGGGGCTGCAGCACCACGCCCTGCAAACTTCACCCACTGTGTTCACTGAGACATTGCAGATTCACACGGATTATTTCCGTGTTTTCCTTTGTGTACCTCAGTTACATTTATTTTTTTTAATGACGTGTGAGTTCATTTTCCCTTTTTTTTTTCTTTAATAACATTTATTTCATTTAGAGCTGTTTTGAAGTAATAGACACCTTTCTAGGTAGTGGCTTCTTACATGGTATAAGCCCGTTTATCAAAGGCAGGATTTGCTGCTGTTGTTTTTCTATTAGGGAGGAATTACACTAAGCCTGTAGCAGACATTTTGTGTTACCATGGCAGCCCATATTTCCTACAGGGTTGTGACCTCTAATGACTACAGTGGAAAGCTAGGAAAAATGGGGACTCTTTGAAGATTAGTAAATAAATGCATACTTATGCAAACTATCCAAGAGATGGCTAAACTGTAAGAGGGGGAATGGCATGATTCAGAACACTGAGTGAGTGGCTCTTTGTAAATACCTGTGTTTTTTAAAAATCACCTTTCATTTCTCCATGCTTTTAAAAGGCTGTTTTGTTTCTATCAAAGTGGCACACTGAACATGTTTTCTGCATAGGGCTCATATTATTTTTCATGTAATGAAACAGAAATACAGAGTTCAGAATTTCTGCAAAAGATGTTTCTTACCACCTAAATAATTCTTTTTTTATAGCCTTTTCAAATATTATTGCCATCATGATTGAATTTTCAGTGTTCTTTTAGTTCATCATTGCTAGATAAAATAAGGCAGCAGAATGTACTGAACTTTTAAACAGACATCTCAGTGGGAGCTGTCTTTATTCTTTTAAAATAGCGTATTAAAAGAAAGTCTCTGTTTTTAAAAAGAACAGATTGATTTTTACGTATGGGATTTAGTAAAAAGGAAAAATTGCATCTATCGAGTAGTACACAGTACTTGTTTTGGACCATTAAAATACCTACA
Source organism: Drymodes brunneopygia (assembly GCA_013400955.1). Taxonomy (NCBI): domain Eukaryota; kingdom Metazoa; phylum Chordata; class Aves; order Passeriformes; family Petroicidae; genus Drymodes; species Drymodes brunneopygia. The sequence goes on from VZTZ01009406.1 coordinate 215,043, forward strand.
AAAGGTGTTTTATAGTATTTGTTTGTGAATTTTAAATGATCCTGCATTGTACTCTGCAGTGATCTCCTAAATTGTATAAAGCCCCTGTAGACGTGCTGGTACTCTGTGCATCTTCAGTTAATGACCCTTTTCATGTAAGCACAGCTGTTGCAATGTAAAAAAATAAATTAGCAAAATGTGCCTCTTCTCCCTGCAGCTTCCCTTTACTTTTCTGTGGATTTCAGCATTTTCCCCCTTCAGTCAGTAACCTCTCAGACTCCTGCAGCCCAGATTCGTGGTACCAAACCCTCTCCCATCGATGCTGTCAGCAGAAAAGGAGCAGATCAAGGTCTTACAAAGCAAAACCAACATCAGCCAGGTCCTGAATCTCCTCCTCTCCTGTCAGGAACGCCGAGGTCAAGGCAAGACTATTGCCCCTTACTGTGGAGGTGGTTGCAACCCTTTTCTCTTCTTTCAAAAAATAAACCTAGCCCTTTGCAGATAACCCCACCACACCTGGCTTTCACAGAGAGCACTGGAGCCACATCTGCTGATGGATGCAGGGAGGCCAGAGGTGGGCACCCCACCACAGGCTGGGATGCTTTGGGAATCTACCCACCACGGGAAGCCCTCCTTCATTTGGAAACCATGGAGGCTTGGGGACACCAGGGTGGTCTGGAGAGCAGTTTTGTTGCACCCTGGAAGACACAAAACTGATATTCACAGGGATATGCCCTGTTCCCAACAGGCTTGGCTCTCGGAGTGCCCACACAGGAGGGGAAAGCCTGGGTGAGTTTGTGATCCACACTCGTATCAGCGTCTCAGACTGGAGTGAATTTTAACAAAGTTTTGGGAAGGCTGCAAGGGATGTGGTGTGGGGAATTGCTGTGCTCTCTGTGCACGGGAGAATGATCAAGACTGGAGGCAGATGGGAAAAAAGCATTGGTTTTGGTGCTGGCTTTGATTTCTTTGCATATGATTTTGCTTGTTGATAACTGCTCTGGCAGTGCAAATTTACCAGGTCCTTCTAGGGATGGGGGACACCAGCTGCCCTCTGGGTTAGTCTGTATTGCTGAAAGCTCATGTTGTTAATTTCCCAGGAATTGGGAAAATCAGTTCAAAATGAGACAGTCCCGATGCCATTATCCTGCTTTTATCGTGCAACGTCAAACGTGCTGATGAGCCAGGGTAATTTACCTTCTTCTTTCTTCTCCTCTTGGTGGTTCCGAGTTCTCTGTTAATTGTCAGCGATTCAAGAAGGGTCACCTGGGGAGGCACCTTCGCCTCGGGCACCCCTCCCTCGCTGTCAGAGCTGAGCCCCTCCCTGGGGCGGGGATGGGGTTTCCGATTGCTGAACCCCTGCCCTCCTCACCCGGGCCAGAGCTGCTCCTGTCCCTCTGCGGGGCTCCCAAAGCTCTCCCAGCAGCTGCAGCTCTTCCAGCACGAGGTTTGTCTGTGACCAGCCTCACCCGAGGTGTGGGGTGTGTGCACATCTGCCCTTTGCCTGATCCCAGGCTCTCTGGAAATCCTGCTGTTAGCTTCCTGGGCTCCCACAGGATGTGTTCTACTTTTTCAAGCTCAAAAAGGTCCTAAGAGAGAGGGGTTGAGTGCGTGGCCTCCATCTGTGTGTTGTAGATCACTTGCCTCATCCATGGAGCAACCCCATCCCCCTGCCCATCATTGAACACAGAGTTCCCAGCCCAAACTTTGACAAATCTGACCCAGAATAGCCAAGAGTTTCAGGGTGACCAAAACCTCGGATCTGACAGATTTACAACTCAACTGAAAACTCTTTAGTCGAGTCCAAACTCAGAGGGGAAGCTGGTGGTTAAGGCAGCAGGGAGGAAGAGAGGAAAAAGAACTCTGGGGAGGCTGAAGTGGGATCCTGACGTGAGCTGCAGGGCTGGCAGAGCCCTTTGGAAAGGGGGGTCTCCCTCGTGGAGGACCCCTGGGTCCTGGTTAAGGGGACACCCCTCCACCCCTTCCAGTTGTTTTGTGAAATTGTTCTGTCCTTCCTCTGGTTAATACCTTTCTTTCTGTTTTATTTTGAAGGATATTTTTTACTCGTCCTTGAAAGCAAATATTTTTGTCCCTGTTGACGTGAGATCAGAGGGATACTTGTGCTAAATGAAAAGGGCAGTGTTGGCTTCTGAGAACAAAGTGGAATGATTTTATATCTGGTGGGGTGGAGCAGCCCTAAATCACTACTGTGGAAAGCAGTGATTTGGTTCTGTACTGTGGCAGCTGAGCAGACCATTCTGTGATTTTCCACTCCCAGGCCACTGTCCCTTGGAGCCACTGCCAGCCCAGCCCCTGGCGGGCTCCCTGCAGCCCCCCCAGTGCAGAGCCCAGTGCTGGGCTGCACTCAGACACCCGGGAGGGGAAGGCAGTGATTCCTGCAGGTCCTGCTGCCTTCTGCCAGCTGAGAGCCTGCAGGTGAAGCAGATTGAGAAGCCTTTAACAGCCCCAGATGCAGAAATTCTGAGAGAAATGTCTTCAGCATTTTGCTCCAGCCACGCTCAGAGCTGTGATCAGCCCAAGCACCCCTTTGGCACCCAGGCTCACCCCAGCCCTGCACCCTGAGGTGGCTGCTGCTGCTGCTGCTGCTGGGGGGACTCGTCTGCTCTGCTTTTCTTTCTGAGCCTTATTGGTTTGTCAGTTCACTCCAGCTGAAAATCAAATATGTATGTCCAGTGTGCTTTTTATCTAGTTAACTAAACACAAATAATGCGTTCTGCCTCTTCACTCTGAAAGCTTTCAAACCTTTCTCTTTTATCTCTGCCTGTATTGTTCTTTAACAACCTGACAGTTGATTATTACATGGTTTCTCTTTCTCCTTTATCCTCTGCCCATAATACTCAATGATTTTTCACTGGGCATCACACCCAAAGTGCCTTTGTATATTCAGAGCTAGGCAAGGTTGGACATTGATATGATCCTCTAATTCTGAAATAACACAGGCACCTGAGAAGGTGCTGCTTCTTTGGGGCACTTAATTTTTTCTGGTGACTCAAAACTTGTCTCCAACCCTGCTAGAGAGAAATTCTGGAGAAATGTCATCAAGCCATTTTTTTGGCAGGTAGTGCTTTCAGCTCCTCTGTTACCAAAACCCCCTTGAATGTCTGTGCAGCCTGATGATGTTTAAAGTGCTTTAACATGATTTATTAGCTGCTGTGGGAGTGTCTTTGCCTGCCTTTGCCCATGACAGGGCTGTCCCCAGTAATGAAGTGACACTGTGAGCAGCAATGCTCTGATCCACGCTCCCATTTGTCCAGCAGGACACCACAGAGGGCATTTCAGGAGCTGTACTTTCCAATGTGGCAGTTTTGACCAAAAATGCTGATATTCCTCCTAGATATTTGTGCCTGGTGACACTGCAGACTGGTTCACATCTCCTTGTTTATTTGACCAAATTAGGATAAAGCCAAGCTCTCTGACTGAAATGCTTGTGAATACTGCAAAAAAAAATATATTATTTCTCTATTTTAGGAATTTTAGTGATCTTATTTTTCTTTGTACATCTGTGTCACTGGTCTCCATGACTTTTTCTGCTGTGTTGGGCACATTTATTTGCAGAGTAATTTCTTGCCACTCATTCTCAGTGAATAGTTGTGTTATGGTTATTGGTTTGCTGATAAAACTGTAATTTTGATGACTGATAGCCTTCTCCACATTACACCTTGAATTTGAACTGAATTAGAAGCAATAGTCAAGAGAAACAAGTCAAAGGTTTGTTTTGAACCAAAGCTCAGGTTCTTTTCCAGCCATTTCCAGCACAGGAGTTGCTAACACAACCCCTGCATAGCTGCTGGTAAAATGTGGACAGAAATATTTGTAGCAATGATGTGAGCTGGAATGAAGTTACGGAATTCCTGCTATGCTGAGATACTAAAATATGGTTTAAATTAAAACTGAGGCTAAGCCCATTATTCACTTGATGAGTTTTGCTCTTCTCCTCCTCTTGGGATACCTAAAAGCAGGCTCCTATTTCTTCTTCTTCTTTTTTTTTTTTATTTTTAATTCCTCTAAGATGACTGATGTCCTCTGAATCAAAATGACACTTGTTATTTGAAATTCACTTGGTTGCATTCAGTCATGTCAATAACACAGCGGTGCTGCCTCTGTCACCTGAATGACCTCGGGTTATTTCTCATAACTGGGAAGGGGTGAGAAGGACCCGCAGGGAAGTTCAGCCTCTCAAGGAGATGTGACACCAAGAGCAGGGTCTCTCTCAACCATTGGTGTTTTCCCCCTCGTTGGGGCAGTGCAGGATTCCTGGAGGCATCCCAGAGGCCAGAAGGGACTGGCAGTTGGAGAGTTCCTATTCTGAAGGTGGGATCTGGATTTAATTTTCTCTCCTTACAAATGCATGCAGTAATTGGACACTTGTAAGTGCCTTGGGTAATAAAATGTACCATTGCATCTCTGTCTGGCTTCTTTAGGAGGCTTTTTTAAAGGCTGGGACCAGACCTGCTGGCTTCCCAGTCTGGTGCAAGGCACAGCAGAGCCCAGGGCTTCATCCAGGAGACTTCACCACCTCCAGCTCCTCTGTCAGAAAAGGGCAGTGCTCCTTAGGGAAAGAGCCCACGTTACAAATAATCTTGTGTAGTCCCTCCAGAAGCTGATTCACTGCTCAGCTGCCCTCCCTTGCAGATGAGCAGCTTTTTTCCAGTTTACAAGAGCTGTGACCTTTGGGGCTGAGCTGCCTGAGCAGGGCTGCCCAGGCAGAGAGGGGTGGGTGCAGGGTGGGCCAGGGGTGAAGGAGTCAAGGCAGTTTTGGGCTTTGCTGCATCCTGGCTTTGTGCAGCAAATGAATATTCCTCAGTGTCAGATCCAAGAGCCTTGCTGGGCTCACTCTGATGTGCTTTATCTGCAAGAACCATCCCTGGGACTCCCAAATGTCTACTGCCCTCACGTCGTGTCTTGACAAAAATTCGAAATATATAAATATGTCATGTTGGCAAACTCGGGTGCGCTGTGTCCTCACTCTGCCTCATGGTGAAGTAACTTTGTGCTGGCTCTTGAGATGTTAAGTAAAAGGGCATGGGGTGTGAAAGGGTGAACCAGCCTCACGTTGGATTTCACCTTTTCTCAGTCCAGAAATGGGGCAGTTTCTGCCTGCATTGTGCAGAGATGGTCATGAACTTGCTGTGCTGAGCATCTCCCTGGTGCACTGTTAGGCTTTGTTTTGGACTCCTCATTCACTTTCTGGGCTCAGAACATGCAAGGAAAAAAAAATATGGCTTTCTTCTGCACGTTGTCAGAGAAAAAAAATTGAGCAGGTTTGACATGAAATCACTGGACTGTCGAAAAACAAAGTAGAATATTTTGATCTTGCCAAATCGTGTGCCTTGTAAACAGAAAGTATTACTTTCTTGTAGTTTTAGGGCAGAGAGAAGGCAATCCAAGCAGTAAATAAATTACAACTAACCTGGGGTTTAAGCAGGACTTGATACAGAAGGACTTGCTGTTCTTGGCCCACCCTGAGCCTGTCAGAGGCTCCAGAACAAACCCTCTGGGAAAGCCTGACTGGCTTTTGGCATGTGCCAGGCCACCACAAACCTCGGGCTCTGCTGAGCTGAGAGTCAGAAAAGGTCACCAAGGAGTGTGCAAGAGCCTGGCTGATGCATTTCTGGGCGAGGGAAGGGCTGGGGCTGGGGCTGAGGCAGAGCCCTGCTGCTGCTGCTGCTGCTGCTGCTGCTGCTGCCGCTGCTGCTGCTCCTGCAGCCCCCCGAGCCCTCCTGCCACCCACGGAGGGGAGGGTGCCCCAAGGGGCCCCTTTCCCGTGGAGAGCAGCACAGCAGGGACACCTCCCCGCTGGGGACAGGGCAGTGCCACAGCAGGGGCACAGGGAGCACCAGGACAGGTGCCTGCTGTGGTTTGATGAGGGTGTGGAGCTGCTGGAGGTGGTGACAGCCCTGGCAGGGAATGGGCTGTGCACAATCCTGTGCTTGGTCAGTCTGTGTGCCCTGCACCAGCAGGGAGACTGAAAACAGAATTTATGCTGCAAATCATCCAGGCTGTGGTGGATCTGTTTCTTCCTCCGATGTTTCTAACCCTGTGGCTGCTAATTATCAGTTAATAATGAAGTTTTCAGAATTAATTCAGAGTAGTGTCACTATTTTGTTTCATTCCTTGCTTTTCACACACCAGCTTGCCCAGCAGGGCTCTCTGCTGCCTGCACTGCTGGTGGCAAAGGTGACAAACCCACACCTGGAGCAGCATGGAAGTGCTGTGGAGAACAAATCTGAACCAAAGGACAGCACTCCTGACTGAATGTAACTTGGTGTGGGAAAAGTTCAGAATTATCATCACTGAGAGCAGGGAGAAGAAAAGTAAGCAGAAATCTTTCCCTGCAAAACTAAAACTTGTTTCCAGGCTTGGTAATTTTTCAAGGAGATTCATTTGTGATTCTACCTGGGAGCCAAAGCAGAAGGTAGTGCATGTGCATCACCAAACCCAAAGCTGCAGAAAGAGGAATTGCCGAGATCAAGAAAAATGAATATCAAAGAAACATAAAGGTTATGCCCGGGAGTCCTGTTCTAGGTCAGAATATTTGTTCTTTGGGTGCAGGGCAGAGTTTCTCTCCTCCCCTCTGCCCTGTGCTGCCCTGTGCTGGCTTCCCATGCAGAGCAATCCCTGTTCCTGCTGGGCAGCAAGTGCAGGGAATCCAGCACAGAGCTGCAGAGAGGGATGTTTCACCCCAAATACAGTGGGAAAAGGCAACATTTAAAACAAAGACTTTTTTCTTTTTGTAGTTTCACAGCTTTGCCTTGATGAGTTCCAGGATGCAGACTAGTTGTCAGAAGCAGAAAGATACAGATATTTTTCTTCTGGAGTGCTTGATTTATTTTTCATAACCTTGTACCATTCACTGTTTTTAGTCTTTTGGATTACATGGTCTGTGTCTTCTTCTAGGCTAGACTTAAATGTGGCTTGTGAGAATCTTGTCAGAGAGCCTTGACTGTGTTTTTGTGTTTGTAAGCAATGGCAGCATCAATGCTGTGCTGTGGGGATGGGCTGGTGCTGCCTGAGAGCCTCCTCTCTAACTGGGACCCTCAGCTGTGAGGGACTCTCCAGGGAGCTGTGAGGGACAGATCCTCCCATTCTCACTGCACAGCTGTAAGGTGGATTCTTTCCCACTACCAAACTGCTTTTGGAGATGTGGAGTGAAAGGAGCAGCAAGAGCTCAAGGCCATGAAAACAGAGTGGAAATCAGGCAGCCCCTGAGCCCCTGGGGTGGGAGGTGTCTGTGCAGGCAGGTCCAGGGCTGAGGCTCTGTGGGGCAGCCTATGCTATCACCAGAAGTTGCCAACGCTTCCAAATGCCACGAGAACTCCAAAATTTGTTTCCAAATTTCTTTACCCCTTGGCTGAGGCAGCCCAGGATCTGAGCCTCCCCTTGCTGGGTATTTATGAGATCCCCCTGCTCTCCCAGCTTGTCTGGCTGAGTTCAAAGGCACTGCTGCAGTTGCCTGGACAGGGATTATTCTCAGGAGTAAATCTCCCCAGGATCAGGCCCTAGGTGTGTATGATAACATATTTAGACCTTGATTTATTTCTATTTTAAATGCCTTCACTTTAAGCACAAATTCTGCTTGCTAGTATTTTCTTGGAAAAAGCTAAGGATAAAAAACCGACCCCCAAAAAGCACTGAAATTGATGGCTGCCACAATAAAAAGGATCACCTTTCACCAGGAAGTCATCATCTTCAGCCAGAGCTGTCCCCAGAGCCCTGTCCCTGTCCTAGCCTGAGATTAAAGCCTTGATGGGCAGACGGGCTCTGGCTGTGCTGTGAGAGGGAGAAAAGCCTGGCTCTGCTGGATCAAAAGAGGCTGGGATCTCTGAGCAGCAGCAGCCTCTAAGCCCAGCCTGGCTCATCCTGCAGCTCTGGCTCTGTGTCTGCACAGCTGTGGGTGACTGATCCCCCCTCTCTTGCTGCCTGAGCTGTCCTTGCTCCTGGCAGGGCTGGGTCACCTTTGCTGTCCCTCTGCTGCTGCACACGGGGACCTGGAGCCCTCCACTCCACCCCAGGGGCAACTAATCCTGTAACTGGGAATTAGGGAGGAGGTTTCTATGCTTGGGCAGGCATGGACAGGGCTCTCAGGGGTGACACAGCACTCCCAGCTCAGCACAGCCCTGCCTGGGTCTGCACAGGCCAATCTAAACCAGCCCCCTGCTCGTCCAAAACCACTGTGCCTTGTCCTGTCACAACAGGCCCTGCTGAATGTTTGTCCCCATCTTTCTTACAGGTCCACTTCAAGTACTGAAAGGCTGCAAAAAGGTGTCCCTGGAGCCTTCCCTTCTCCAGGCTGAACAACCTCAGCTGTCTCACTCTGCAGCCAAAGGAGGGAGGGAGGTGTGTGTGAAAGGTGCCTTCCTTGGGCCACTGGGATCTGATTTAGCAATTAAAGTGCTGCCCAAATCACTGAGGCCACCTGTGCAGAAAGCCCAGCACCCAAGGGAAGTGCTCAGATCAGAGCCAGGGTGGACATTCCAACAGCTGCCTAAAGATCTGCACAGTTCTGAGACAGTGCACAACATCTCTTTCCTGAATGCCTTCAGGTGTTTATTCCAGAAATGCAGCTGGGCTGGCCCATCTCTCTGCAGTGCTGTGGGGAATGGAGGATGAGCCCTGGGACAGCTTGGATTTTGGCAGAGTTATTGTGTGGATGGAAAACCTTCAGCACCTTGTCTGGGGCTTTGCAATGACCAAAGGGACAGTGGTTACAGAAGTGCCTCTGTTTAATGATAATGATGATGATGATGGTGATGATGATAATAATAGGTCTAAGAATATAATAATAATAATAATAATAATAATAATAATAATAATAAATCATAGATTGCATTTCTTGTCTCAAAGTCATATTCAGAGATAATAACACAGTGGATTCCAAGTCAGCTCCCCAAAGCCCTCGGCTGCAGGGCTGGCACTGCAGCAGCCAGGCTGGGGACAGCTGGGCCAGGGGCGTTTGGGACACCAAAAATCACAGGTTTAGGAAAGGAGGCAAAGTGCCTGCAGCACTTGGGTATCTGGGCACTTCCTTCACAGTGGGCCAGCAAAATACAGCTCATCTTGTCTTTTTCAGGCTGCACTGTGTTCAGCAAAGGCAGAACTTTGTTCCAAAGGGAAGCTGTGTTTTCTGGAGCCGTTTGTGTGCTGGGATGTGTTGCATCAGCTGAGAACAAATGTGCTGCCTTGGGGCTTGTGATGTGGCTGGTGGGAGCGATGTAACCACATGTGGGGACTGGGACAGAGGCTAAAGAGCACTCTGAACGCTAAAGGAAGTCAAAAATCAATTTTGAAGGGACACAAAAATAAAGCTGGCATGTCTGGTTTTAATCTACTTCCCAAGATGAGACTCTGGTTTGTGATTTTGGGTTGCTTTTTTTCTGCTCAGCACATTTTCTGGGGGATTAAAAAAGTGGTCAGAAAGTGAATTGTTTCACAATGGTCATTCCTTTTCTTTGTGAGTTGGAGTTTGCTGAGAGTTTATACTTTTCATGGGAAAAAAAAAGCTCAAAAATCAAACTCTGTTGGTTTTTTTGGCAACTGATTATTTTCCAGACAATTCATCTAGATGTACATTACCCAGAGTGGTTAAAGAAAATTAAATATCTTGAGGGTTAAAAAAATGATACCTGATGGTTTCTAAATACTTTTTTTCTATGAATGAATTTTCTGTAGAAAATATTATTGACAGAAAGAAAACCTTAAAATCCACATGGACTTTTAAAAAAATTGTTCACTCTTCTTACACATGTGGAGCTGTCCTCTTGCATGTCAGATTTACATGATCATTTCAGTTGCAGTTGATTTATTGAACATAGGAAACACAAAGGTTAGGGAATTTTTAAAGCTGGTACACACATAAATATTTTGGCTTTGAAGCAAGCAGCCTTCCCGTTTGGATGTGCACACATTTTCCACATTTTCTCATCATGTTTTGTCTTCTGTTTACAGTCAGCTCCTGTTGCTGACGGGAGGCAGCACGGGCAGCACCTCTGGCTCTTTGTGTGGGTGTGGAACTCCAGGCACTGCAGCTTTGGCTGGGAATGTTTGGCTGTCACCCGTGCTGTGCAGTAAGCAGGAATCTGAGATTATGATGATGGATATTTATTGTTTGTGTTATGACACCTTTTAGGAAAGCAGCTGAGTGCTGTGTTGCTCCTTGCAGGCAGGGCTTGTGTGTGTGGGGAGAATGGGGCTGGCCCAGACCAGGGGCAGGAGGGGAAGGGGACTCAGCCAGACCTGCCCTGCCCTGGCCACCCTGCACAGATTGTAGGGAGTGAGTCAAACATTACCCTTTAAAAGGCAGTGCCCAGACAGGGAGTTTGGGGAGTTCATTATGGACACAGGGAGAGGAGCTCTGAGCTTGTCAGGGGTTCCAGCAGCTCCCCTTCCTGAGCAGGGATCCCTGCAGGGCTCTGGGGTGAGACCTGTCCTGCTCCGTGCTGCTGCCTGATGAGCTCCATCCCAGCTGGCTGCTTTCACAAGAGTTATTTCCAAACAAGCAGGAGTATTAGGCAGCCAGATTAGGGTCTAAGGTTTGGCTATTGTATCTAGAGCAATTAAAGCAATTTCCTTCTGCAGATGTTACGGGGGAGCAGCTTGCTGGCCTCACTGGGAGCTGTGCCTGTGGAAGCAATCCCAGGCTCTTGGGGGTAAGATTTGCTTATTGCTTCTCTGCCCCCTACTTAGACAGCTCTTTGAATCCTGTGTCTGCAACACATTCATAGCTCCAGCCTCCTGCAGATGTCCTCTGTCCAGAACTGGTGCTGGCTGCAGAGTTTCCAAGGTTTGGAAGCAAACATCAGAGCCTTGGACTGGAGTTCCTGTCCAGTCTCTGCAGATGACAGGTTGGCTGCCAGTCATTTGCACATTTATGCTGAAGAATACAAATGTGGAAAATCTTCTCCTGGCTTTTCTTCTTCCATCTTCCCTCTCAATTGTGAGTTCTGCTCTGATGAGCAAATGGACCCAAATCCCAGTGTAAAAAGGTGCTTTTCTGTTGGGCTGGCAGCCCTTCAGGTTCAACATGCAGTCCCTACTTTGGGAAGGGTTATCCTGGAAGTCCAGGTTATTTCTAATAGTTGGACCAGGTAGGATGACAGTACCTCCCTAGAAATGTCCCACATTTGTGCTTTTCTGTGCAGTGCTGTGGTAGAAATGCCCGTGGCTGTGGTGAGGAAGGAGCAGGAGGAGTGGTGAGCACAGTCTAAGCCCCTGTGCAGTCTTAACAAAGCAGCATCTGTGGCAAAGCAGGGCCCAGGCTTAGTCCTGAGTGCCATTCCCATGGCCCTGAGTGCCATCCTTGTGTCCTGAGTGCCATCCTTGTGTCCTGAGTGCCATCCTTGTGTCCTGTGTGCCACCCCTTGTGTCCTGAGTGCCATCCTTGGGTCCTGAGTGCCATCCTTGTGTCCTGTGTGCCACCCCTGGTGTCCTGAGTGCCATCCTTGGGTCCTGAGTGCCACCCCTTGTGTCCTGAGTGCCATCCTTGTGTCCTGTTGGCCACCCCTGGTGTCCTGAGTGCCACCCCTGGGGTCCTGAGTGCCATCNTTGTGTCCTGTGTGCCACCCCTGGTGTCCTGAGTGCCACCCCTGGTGTCCTGAGTGCCATCCTTGGGTCCTGTGTGCCATTCCCATGGCCCTGAGTGCGATCCTTGGGTCCTGAGTGCCATCCTTGTGTCCTGAGTGCCACCCTTGTGTCCTGAGTGCCACCCTTGTGTCCTGTGTGCCACCCTTGCTTGCAGCTGCAGGACTGCACAGGGCTTTTATGTGTAAGTGAACACACAGCCATGGAAAACACCTCTCCTTAAAACCAGTCTCAGTTTAGGGGTGGTCTCCCTGGACATGCCTTGCACTTGGGATGAAGCCTGGTTTTCCTCCTGTTCTGCAATATTTATATCTTTCAAACTGAAGCTGTTTCAGCCACCTCCTGAAACGCAGCTTTGGTTTTCAAAGGCCGACTGCTGGGGAGGTTGTTTTGGTTTCCCAGCCCACAGTGCTCTGTCTGCCTCTGCTTTGTCTGCCCCTCTGCCCACCCCGGCCATGTGGCTGGGGATTCATGCCCTGCTTGGAGTTCTCTCATTTAATTTTCATGCATCATTTATGGCTTGCTGTGGTGATTTCATGAAGTGAATGTGTGTGGTTAAGGCAGGGGCTGCCTGGGAGCTGGTCCTGCAGCTGTGACAGAATGGTTGCTCCCTGCCTTTGTCATTATTTTCTGTACTTGGATTGTGTTGGTGAGAAACTGTTTCTGGACCAAATATTCAGTCTTTAAACCTGATTGCTTTCCTGAGGAAAACAAAAAAGAATCTCCTTCCCTTTCCTGGAAATCTGGAGAATTTCCCACAGGCCCCTTCTGCCCTCCAGACAGACGGGGTGCAGCCCAGCAGGGAGACCCTGGGGTGCTTCAATTAGGAGGAGTGCAGGGCTCTGCTCCTGTGAAATGATGTAACTCCTGAAGCCAGGCCAGAAAACAGCATCCAGCTGCCAGCAGCAGTTTACACAGGAAACCTGCCTTCTGATGTGGGCAGCTGCACTCACAGCCTTCGTCTTGTCCCCTCCTTTGGGCACATTGTGTGGCCTTTGGTGGGAAAAGGTAGGCTTGGAGGGGAGCTGGTGGGGAGATCTGGGGGTATAGTTGAGAGCAGGTGTCCTTTCCCCACCCTTTCCCTTTTCCTGGGCTAGCCCATTAATTTCACAGATTTATTTGATCTATTTAATAGATTTTCTTAGGCTGAGTGAGATCCTACAGTGTCTGCATTTCTGGTTTCCTGTATAAAGTAGTTTTCTGGGCTGATGTGTATCATGTCAGCTTAGAAATGACTAACGAGGAGAAGAGAACCAGAGAACCTCATTGATTTCCATCTGGTTTGACTGGCAGCACTTGGAAATGGCACAGGAACTGTGTCCAGATTGAAATGCCACATTTTCACAGACTTTGCCACCACTGGAAAGGTGATGGAGCAGATGACCTTGAGCAGGGGCGGCCAACCAACCACCATGGACCTCAGAACAAGGGCTATGTATGAGTGACAGGTTGGATTTGTTGTTTTTATTGGGCCACTTCAGTGCAAGTCCTGCCCCTGGGATCCACAGAGGGTGGGCACCTCCTAAAAAAGGATCTTCATGCTTGCTGGGCTGGAGCTCAGACGAGGAGGTGCAGGGTGCAGTGGGGTGAAGGATGGAGAGCCTGAGTCCCTGTGAGCCAGGATGGAAACTGGAAGGGATATTTAGAACATGGTTTCCCCCCAGGATAATGCCTGACTGGAAGGTTTAAACCCAGATGTGCAGGAATAGCTTTGAAGGCAACCCAGAGGCGGTGCCTGAGCCATGAGATTTGGGGAATAAAAATCCTTTTGGGAAGGCAAGAGGTTAGCAAGTACATCCAATCTCTCTGCTGGAGGACAGGCAGTAAAGGCTGGACTGGGATCCAGAACATAAAGCAGTGATAAGGAGACACGTTATGACCTTGTCTGCTGTTAGCAGCTTACACAGCCTGCCAAGGAAAAACCAGCCTGCATTACAGGAGCCATATGGTATTTTACTAACTCAGTGTATAAATCCCTAATACAATTAGAAGATCCAACTTCCATGCTGAATTAGAGCCTCTGTGTTGCTCTATCTGGAGGAATTTCTGGATCGCTCAAGGTTGTTGATACCAGGAGGGAATAAAACACACATGGATGGACAAGGGAGGGGGTCTGTCAGCCTCCTGGGAGCATTAGCCCTTTTGCTGGCCTCTGCTGTAAGAAATCCTCTTTCTGTCTTGCACAGACCCTCAGGAGCTGCCTGGAGCTGCCCAGCCTCATGGTAGCAGGTGCCTGGCTTAGCGGGGAGAGTTTGTGCAGGATTCCTGAGCAAGGTCAGGATTTCCACAGGAGGCCACCGTGAGCTATTGCTAACAGGGCAGGGTCAGGAGGAAGAAAGCCTTGCACTCTCAGCCTTCTCCCACCTGCTGGATTCTGTCTGGGTCAGACGTGGCAGTGCAGGAGGGAAAGGGATGCCCGTGGTGTTTGGGGAAGGCTCTGAGCTTGCCAGCTCCAAAGGTGCTCCAGCCCAGAGCACGGGCTGCTGGTGCTGATGGGCATTGAAAGGAGGTACTGGGGAAGGGCTGGGCAGATTTGGGAGGATATGGCTGAAGACAGACGTGTGTGATGCAGCCAGTGGAAGGGCAGCACGTCCAGAGTAGGTTCCACATGATAGGATCATCCCTCTGAATACAGATCTGTCCTTAGCCTTACCACCTCTTTTCTTGTTTCGCCCCAAGCAGGGTTACCCTGGTGTTCTCAAAAACATTTCTCTCTTTAGCCCAGCATGTGAACCTCTTCAAGAGATATCACTTCATTTGCAGATGAGAAGGGAAATGACCACATTATCAATAAGCCATTAAGTACTCTGAAGGGACGTGGCTGTGCTGAATGGTATCAGTATTGAGGGGCAGCCTTGAAGCAGGCTGGGGTGTGCTCTCCTTTCCTCTGCAGGTGTTCAACTCATTTCTTCCTGCCTCAGTTTCTTCCTCTCACAGAGCTGGCTGAGCATGTCCTGCCCTGCTTTGTGCTTCTCACAGACAAGTTCCATTGCTTTTATTTTCTTTGCTGTAAAATGCCAGACAAGCACGCAGAGAAGCAACTTCCCTTTTCCCTGTGTTGGAGGGAATGTAGCTCTGTGTGCATGGTTACAGCTGTTCAAGCTGATCAGATGTCTTGTACAACCACACAAAGCCCAATTTTTGGCTGTGCCCTCTCCCTTTTCCATGTGCAGCTATTTCCAAGTGTATCCCTCTGTGCTGGAGCATGTGATGGCAAAGTGCAGCCCTGGCTCTGCTGGAAGAGTCCCTGAGATGGGAACAATTTCCCCAGGGCTTGCCAGGTGGTGGTTACTGTCAGTTCAGAGCCTGAGGAGGTGAGTGCCATGGGGTGATGTGTGTGAGTGAGAAATGTGCTGGTTTCTGCAGGTGGCACAGCCCAGAGCTCAGCCCAGAGCTCAGCCCAGTGACTCCCGTGTCCCTGTGCCCCTCCACTGAGCGCACCAGCAGTGGTGGGCTCATCCTGCTGGATGTGTCTCCAGCTGTGTCACCCCTCCCACAGCACCCCGGGTGGGGTGGGGTGAGGGTGATGCTGGACCACTTTCCCCCACGTCCTGCAGCTCTGGGCATGGCAGGCACAGGCACTGGATTAGGGGCAGTGACTTCTTTCTTGCTGTGACCATCTGGCAGCAGGTTTCTGTACACAACCTGCGTTTGTTTTGATGGCTGGAACAGCAATAATGTGTGGGTTACCTGAAGTTTTCATCAAGATGAGACTTTAAGAAGCTTATTTGTTGTAGCTCCTGTAGTAACTACTGCTTGCTCAGAGCTTTCTGAGCCCACAGTCAGAATGTCTCACTTTTTTATTGTGAAAAACTGGAGAAGTTTTTAAGTGGTGTTACAACCCTGGAGCATGAGTACCAGTATATCCACATACCATCAGGGATGAAATTGCTGAAAGCTCCTTCAATGAAATGGCCAACATGGTGGCAATAAATTCAGAGGAAATGGACATTAGCTGCTGATTGACCTTCTGGAATGTTAAACAGCTTTTGCTTTTGCCTTGAGGCATCTGGCTGCCTGACATGGCCAATTATCCTATGATAACATCAACTTCATTGGGTCTTATTGCTTCATTATGAAACTGCTTTAGCTGATAATGCACTGCGATTAGCAGGCCAGTATTCCTGGGAAGGGAGATTACTCCTGGCCCACTGTTTGGCCTTGGAGCTGTGCAGTTTGTCTGCCAGCAGTGCAGAAGGCAACGATATTGGGAGGTCCCTTCCTGCTCCTGGGAGCTTCTCTGGCAGCTGCTTCCCTCTCTCATCTCCCCATTTCCTCCCTAGGTGCTGGGATCTTTTCCTTGCCCAAGTGAAATAATTTGTAAATATTTTTATTTATGGCAGGATGAATGCCAGCACGTGGCTGTCTCTGGAGGAACAAAAATACCAATGCTTAGTCCTTACTGGCCTGGAACACTGAATCCTCTTCTGTTGTAATCAGAGTTGTGCTTAACTCTTTGCACCACGGTCCAGCCTGGCAAGTTCCTCCCTTTGTGTCCACATCATTCGAAGGAAGGAGGGCCTCCCCACAGAAGCACTTCATCCTTACACCCCTCTTCTCCTCCTGGCCCGTGGAGGATCAGAGATTATGGCCATGGCAGTGACTGGTGGCAGTGCAGATCCATTGCTTGGAGCTCTGCTGTGAACCCACTGTGACTCTGCTCAGTGCCCTCTTCCTGGAGTCCTGGGGGTGTGAGAAACTCATCAAAAATGGGAGAGTTGTCCCCGGAGAGGGTACAAAAAGCATGAAAATACTGCTTATCTTTTGCAAATCATTTTTATTTTCTCTTTGAAATGACCAGACCAGTGGGGGACTCTGGTGGAGGTGCAGCTTCCATCAAAGAGCCGTGGGGAGCCCGTCCTCTCTCTGCCACCCAGTGAAGTGTATCAGCACATTGTGGGTGTCAGTGTCCATGTGGAGAAGTTACAGGGTCCAAATTGTGCGTGCATGGTGTCTGTGGGAATCAGCAGGGAGATTTTAGGGGCCCAAGCACTCTTACATGGTGAATACACTCCAAGCACGTGTGTTTCCTTGGCATCCTCCTTGTGCCCCGGTCCCTGGGACCTGCCCTGGGCACAAAGTCACCCACAAGCAGGGACCCGGCCAGCCTGGGGCTCTGCCTGTCCCCCCACTGCCATGTGCTGCCCAGCCCCTGGGAGCACCCGAGCTTCAGGCAGGCTGGGCAGGAGCCACCTCGCACTCGGGGCTTTGTCTGTGGCTGGAGGAGAGCGAGGGTCCAGATGGGAGCAGCTGAGGAGGGGAGATCAGAGGCTTAAGGAAGCCAGGGGAAATCAGCGGGCCTGGCGCGGCTGAAGAGGGAAGATCAGAGTCCCGGAGCAGCTGGGGGGGAGATTGGATTAGGAGTTGAGAGATCAGAAGCCCGGCCCAACTGGGGAGGGTGGATCAGACAGGCGAGGAGATCAGAAACCCCGCTCGCCCGTGGAAGGGCTCGGGGAGCTCGGGGCAGCCCAGACCGGGCGAGAGGTTTGCCAGCGCTGCCTGCGTCTGCTGAGCTTTAATGTGCGTGTCTGTGTCGGGTTTGCATCCCCCCTGAGCGCACTTTGTCCCCAGCTCGGCAGCGGGAGCTGCCGCCCGCAGAACCCGCGGTGCGGAGCGCGGCACGGGCGGGACGCGGCCGCTCCTCCCAGGGATGCCATCTGTGAGAGAGGCTGTTTGCAGAGGAGGGGCACCGCAGAAATTACTCTGTGTTCCAGTCGAGAGTTCCCAAGAGCTGCTGAAATGCTGCAATCCCTGCTAAGAGCCCGACTGCAATGCTGCGGAACGCTCCCTCCCGCCTGCAGGCACCGCTCGCCAAAGGCTGCGTTTGGCCAAAGAGAGCCTTGACATCCCGCGCCTGCCCATCCGAGCATGGAAAGGCAGCAGTGAGGGGGGAGGAGCAGTTTAACACAGACAGCTGATAGAGCAGCAGCTGTGATGTTCCAGCTCATACATGACTTCGGAGGGGGCACATTGGTGTCACCGTGCAGGTCCCCCACCCCTGGAGCCCACCCCACTTTCATCTCTACACGGATTCTTGGAGCACCAAGTCCAGACAAACAAACCCATGACCTGTGCTGGCTGCTGTCCCCCTGCTGCTGGGGTCTCGGGGAGCCCCAGCCTGTGGAAAGCAGCCCCCCAGGAGGGTGGATTGGGGCACAGGGGTTGTCACCTGCCTGGCAGAGGGGACAGCTCTGGCAGGAGACGCTCCTGCCTCTGCTGGCAGCAGTTCGGCAGCACTTGGGAGGCTTGTGCTTCTCTGTCTGATTTTCCCAAAGGACAAATAGAATTGAGGATGGATGGAAAAGCTTTCTAGAGTAGAGAGCACTGATGACTTCTCTGGGTCTGTGCTGTCCTGACATTAATTGCCTTTTGATATTCCCTTTCTGGTGCTTCTTCGCTTCCTTCCCTTAAGCAACGTGCCTTTGCTTCCCAGTGCTGCTTTCCATGCTGAAAACACCTGGATGCAATGCAGAGGTGTGGGGTCACCCTCCAGAGCTGTGGGAATACCTGGTGGGGGAGGTGACTGGGGGTTACTCAGTGCTGCCCCTGAACCCTCTGACCCCAGTTTTGGATTTGGTTGCTGATGCCTTGATTAAAGGGATGGGGCTCTGCCTTCCTGGGGCTCCCACCTTCAGAGATGTCACCTTGGGCCTTTGCCATGTGGACCTTGGCCACTGTAACTGGTGAGGACACTTTGTGCTGGCCCTTTCCAGTGCAGGCTTTGGTGTCCTCCAGGTGCTGGGCAGAGCCGTGGGTGGCTGGATGGAGGCAGCTTTATGGAGCATGACAAATTGTTTCGTTGTGCCTCTCAGGCCCTGAAGGTGGGCTCAGGCTCTGGGGATGCAGGATCAGAAGGAAAGGGAGTGGAGCAGGACCATGCAGAGCTGCCTTGGCTTTGGTTTTGTGGTCCCAGGCAGGACATGGATGAACCTTTTATAGAATTTCTGGATGTTTTCCTGTCCCTCACCCACTTTCTTCTGTTTCTAGTTTGGGTTTCTTATTTTCTGATGTTTCACTGGCAGGGCAGATGTGCCTGTCTGGGATGGAGGGCACTGCTGTCCATCCCTGCCCTGGCAGCAGCCCCATGAGGGGCACTGAGGCCAGGGGGGTTTGGTCCCTCTGGGTCTGCTCCAGCCTGGCTCAGTCCAGGTGACCAAGGCCTCCTCTGCTGCAGCCTGGATGATGTCCTTTCCTTGCTGTTCAGTCAAAATGGTTTGACAGCAGAGATGGGAGCATTATTTATACACAGCTGCTTTGAGAGACACAAACAGAGGGGAGAAAGGTGTTGTGCCTGGGTGATGGTGCCGTGGTTTTGGCCGTGCTGGGTCCAGTGCATGAAAAGATGAACTTAAAGCAGCCCCTGGGGAAGATGCTGCCAGCACCACAGCTGGCATCTCCCATCCCTGCCATCCCTCGTGTTCAGGACTCTGAGTGTCCCCCTGCTCTGGGGCACACGGAGCTCCAGTCCCCGTGCATGGGGCTCCCAAAGCAGATCCTGCCCCAAGGGAACTGCAGCTGCTGGGGCTTGGGATGTGCCTGCAAGGTGGCCTAAATGGAAAGCTAAGACAAGCTCAAGCAAAATGGTAACAACAGAGGAAGTGGAAACCTGTAAAACCTTCGAGCCATGTTATTTGCTAAGCTGATAAAAGTTAAAGCGCATAAATTTATGAAAAGGGGAAATCCCTGCTGTATTTATATAGACTGCTTATGGTTTGACAGTTAAGTAAATATAGTTCAGAATAAGAGCAGTTTAAAGGGAATCTGAGAACATAATGAGTCTCAGAGAATTAACTGGATAGCTTTCATTTGAGGTTACAAAACCGCAGTGTAATATAATGTTTAATAACAAATGCGCCTTCAGTATTACATAAAATCACCAAACAGAGATAAAACCACTGTTCTGTCCTGGCATCAGCTGGTAATCTTATTACTGAGTTAATACATCCACATGTGTTATGATCACCATTTCCCACTAACTTGACAGGCCAAGGGAAGGAATAAAAAATGTCAGAAAGGGAGCAGACATTGCTTTTAAAGCTCACCAAACTGCAAAGCCTGGTGTAAAGCAAAGCCTGGTGGCCCAGGCTATACTGTGCTGCCAAAATGTTGTCACCCTGGCACTGGGTGGGGCAGGAGGGAAGTCCTGATTTTGGGGTGCCTGGAAGGGGCTGGGAGGATGCTTCATAGTGCTGGTGTCAGCCTTCATGTGGCACGGGAAAGATTTCATGTTCTTGGACAGGGAGCAGGACGTTGAACTGTTGAATTCCTTGTGGGAAGGAAGGGAGGTGAGAGGGGTGTGGTTTTCAGAAGGAAAGCACAGGTCTTTCAGTCTCCTGTGGTACACGTGGCTCTTGGGCTGAGTGCACAGATTGTGCTTTGGGACATGGTGTGTCCCCACAATGGATTCATCTGACACTCTACTGCATCCTTTCACGTGGTTTGAAGGGGAAAAAGTGAAGAATTTACTCTAGTTTTGTGGCTTTGGTCTGTCAGTGTTATTATTGGGAGATTGAAAAATCTCTCGTTTGGCTGCCAGCTTTGCCCAAGTAATGCTCTGCTGTAACACAGCCACCCTGGCTGCAGCATCCTGGGGGGATGAACGTGCAGGAGGAACAAACGTTCCCCAGACCCACCCACATCCATCCACAGCACCCCTGAGGGCAGCAGATTCCCAGCACCAGGAAGGCAGGAGGAATGGATGAGCAGTGAGCATCAGGAGGTCAGGGGAAATCAGCTACAAATGAGTAACAGTAATGTAAATTGGCTCTGTCCTTTTTCTGTGGTGTCTCTGCCCAAGTGTCACCATTTGTGTCTGTGGTTTGGGGTAAGAGCCACGTTTTGTGCCAAGCAGGGGCTGCAGCTGCAGTGGGAGCAGCACAAGGGAGGCTTGTTCAAGGCATCCCTGGCTGTGGTGTGATCAGAACGCTGCCCTTGCTCCTCTGGGACCATTTTTCACACAGTGTGGGAACAGGGGGCAGCATTTTCAGTGCTTTGGCCCCTTCAGGGTCTCCCACTGCTCACTCGTGGCTGCCTCAGCAGAGGCTGGGAGGGGAAGGGCTCCTGGTCACACCCCGGGGGTGCTGCAGATCTCAGAGTGCTCTTTGCAAAACGAGCCAGGAGGGCTTGGCCCAGGGAAAACAAATACCTTCACATCCACCTTCACAGCCAAAATGATTTGCTCAGCTTGGAATCACAGTCCAACTGTTTTGAACTCTGGGATAATGCTGCTCACCAAACCCAGCACCTGAAAGGCCTCTTTTATATGAGTATTGCTTTGGTGACCAAAGTGCCAGGGTTTTACAAGAGCTGCTTATCCTTTGATAAAACAAAACCAGTGAATTTATGCTGACAGCTTCAGATGCTGTGGAAACCTGAGCAACCTTTCACCAGCATATGTTTCTTGCTGGATCCTTCCTTAAGAACAAACCACAGAAGCATCTTTAGTAATTTAATGAGCAATAAAGGAGACTATAAAAAAACAAGGATAATTAAATGCAATGATAGATTTTAGCACCCTAAATGGTTACCAGAAGTGCTTAATCAAAACTAAGGTTTCTGCTAGGCAGAATGAATGGCTCTTTGTTGCCCCATAATAGAAAACATTTAAAAATAAAATGCAGGGAAAGATTTGGGATACACTGGAATAACAGAATCATTAAAAATCATCACAGCCTGCCTCCTAATGCCCCTCTGATGCTTGAATAAAACAAATAAAACAAAGGAAAATTAGGGAGCTATTTTGTATATTGCTTTGATTTTTGCTTCAACTTTTGAAAATGTTTATGAAGAGTGTTTTAAGACAATTTGGCTTCTAATTTTTTGATTGGGAAGAAGAACAAATAGATTGACAATGCTAGATGTTAGTCAGGGATGTGATTTTTTTTTTTTCCTTCAGCCTCCTGATCTGGGAGGTCCATCCCAGAGCAGGAAACGTTGGCTGCCTGGGCAGAATGAAGGGTGATGTGTGTGTGTGTGTTTGTGTGCTGGCAGGGTGGAGGGTGCACACTCTCCAGCCCTGCTGCTGCTCTCATTTCAGCAGGAGCAGGAAACTAAAGAAGGCCCCAGAATTGCCACAAATTCTTCCTTAATACAGTAGTCCTTTGGAAAATCTGTGGATTAATTTAACAGTTTCATGCAGTAACATGGTGCTACAGTTTAGATGTTACATGATGTAACAGTTTACACTAAGCCACATTTGCTTCTTTGTCTTAATTGGAAAATCCTTTAGCTTATAATTGTCACAGAGTATTAGAGAAAAGAGGAAATATGGAAAACATTGAGGCAATCCTGTGTAGATGATGCTCTGGTGTGATCCAGGGTGACCTAATCATTAAACTCAGGCACTCACTCCTCAGCTATGTACAAAAGTGTTGAAATTACATGGCAGAATTATGTGAGCTGCAGTTCTGACAGCTCGTGGCCTGATTCTGCTCTCCCTCCTGTGACCAGGAGGGAAGGGATGGGGAAAGCTGCAGAGGAGGCCAGACCCTGGGTCTGTGCTGGTGGTACCTGAGGAAGGGCAGTGTTTTCATGAGAACATCTTGTTTGCAAAGGAATCCAGAGGGATCTTTGCCCTGGGTTCAGGTTACTGGACTGTCCACGGGCCAGAGCCACTGCTTGTTGTGTGTGCTGGAAACTTGTAATGTGGAAAACCTTGGAGAAGTCTCTGGGTGAATAACCAGGGTGCACAAAGGAGCAGGAGCAGCCTTTCCTGAAGGTGCCAATGCTCTCAGCACTGTTGCTGCTGTGTCCCCTGTGCTCCTTCATCAAACACCATCCCTTTCTCATCTTGGTGGCTTTAGTGAACAGAACCCCCGAGCAGCAGGGAGGCTGGGAGCTGCTTC
This sequence comes from Drymodes brunneopygia, assembly GCA_013400955.1. Taxonomy (NCBI): domain Eukaryota; kingdom Metazoa; phylum Chordata; class Aves; order Passeriformes; family Petroicidae; genus Drymodes; species Drymodes brunneopygia. The sequence goes on from VZTZ01009406.1 coordinate 237,464, forward strand.
TGTGTGTGCCACAGGTGAGGTGTTTGGGCTTGTTTCTCCTGGTCACCCCTTTACAGCTCATCCAGTACCTGGGATAATTCCTCTAGGGGTGCTTTCCCAAGGATGTAAGTTTTTCCCAGTTGGTTCAGGACTTATCCTGAAGATATGGTCATAAACTTTCTGGGAGTGAGTTGGTTTAGTGCTTTTGAAGATAACAGCCTGTTAAATTGAGAGATACACAGGGAAAAATAAGTTTTCCTGTATGAAAAAATGCAGAGCAGCCTGGCATGTCTCAGAAGGGGCAGGTGTCAGTGGGGGAGGTAACTCCCCACAGGGAATGTCTCTGAGCTGCCCCTGGCACGGGAGGCCAGCGTGGCCCCTGTCACTGCTGCAGGGTCTCATTGCCCCGTGGGTGAGGCTGTTTCTGCTCCTTGCCTGCACAGGCTTACCTGGGCTCTCACCCTGGGGTTCTGCCACACAGCGTGCTCTCATCACACATGTAGGATTCCCAAATCTCATCTCAATATCCCAGTGGGGCAGAATCCCTGGCTGTGGGACCCTTCTCCTTCCCCAGAGCTGTCACCCTGCAGCGGGTGCATCTCTGCATCCTGGTGCAAGGCCCAGAACAGCTCAGCAGCCCTGTCTTGGCAGCTGCTTTCTGGGGAGAAGCCAGGAGAGGTGGGGACCCTGGCGGCCCCAGGAAGGGCTGTCCTGCGGGAGCCCCGGCTGCTGTGGCTGCTCGAATTGGTGCGGGGTGCAGGGAGCTGGTGCGGGATGCTGCTGCGGGATGCTGGTGCGGGGAGCTGGTGCGGGATGCTGCTGCGGGATGCTGGTGCGGGGAGCTGGTGCGGGATGCTGCTGCGGGATGCTGGTGCGGGGAGCTGGTGCGGGATGCTGCTGCGGGATGCTGGTGCGGGGAGCTGGTGCGGGATGCTGCTGCGGGATGCTGGTGCGGGGAGCTGGTGCGGGATGCTGCTGCGGGATGCTGGTGCGGGGAGCTGGTGCGGGATGCTGCTGCGGGATGCTGGTGCGGGGAGCTGGTGCGGGATGCTGCTGCGGGATGCTGGTGCGGGGAGCTGGTGCGGGATGCTGCTGCGGGATGCTGGTGCGGGGAGCTGGTGCGGGATGCTGCTGCGGGATGCTGGTGCGGGGAGCTGGTGCGGGATGCTGCTGCGGGATGCTGGTGCGGGGAGCTGGTGCGGGATGCTGCTGCGGGATGCTGGTGCGGGGAGCTGGTGCGGGATGCTGCTGCGGGATGCTGGTGCGGGGAGCTGGTGCGGGATGCTGCTGCGGGATGCTGGTGCGGGGAGCTGGTGCGGGATGCTGCTGCGGGATGCTGGTGCGGGGAGCTGGTGCGGGATGCTGCTGCGGGATGCTGGTGCGGGGAGCTGGTGCGGGATGCTGCTGCGGGATGCTGGTGCGGGGAGCTGGTGCGGGATGCTGCTGCGGGATGCTGGTGCGGGGAGCTGGTGCGGGATGCTGCTGCGGGATGCTGGTGCGGGGAGCTGGTGCGGGATGCTGCTGCGGGATGCTGGTGCGGGGAGCTGGTGCGGGATGCTGCTGCGGGATGCTGGTGCGGGGAGCTGGTGCGGGATGCTGCTGCGGGATGCTGGTGCGGGGAGCTGGTGCGGGATGCTGCTGCGGGATGCTGGTGCGGGGAGCTGGTGCGGGATGCTGGTGCGGCGCAGGCGGAGCGGCCGCCGGAGCCGCCAGAGGTGCGGGGTGGAACCGGCGCTCAGGACTTCAAAGGTGCCGTGTGTCCCGAGGCGGGGCCGCCGAGCCGCAGCTTTTTCAGCAGCGATTCGACACGTAGGTAGGTAGAGGAGAGGAAACGCCGGGCCGTGCCCCCCTCGCCTCCGGCAGCCCCTTTGTGCTCCCTGCCGCAGCCCCGGCCAGGAGCAGCCCGGTCTTTTTGCTCGTATTATTCTCACCATCTCCCTGACAGGCGTAGTAATATATCAAGCTGTCTCAAGCTGGGACTGTTTGAATGAGGAGAGATTAAAAAAAAAAAATATTGAGAATGAGATTTGAAGTGTCCCACCAGAGCCTGGTGCTGCAAACTGCTGCTGCAGGAGGGTGCAGGGACAGAGGAGCCAAAATTGCAGCCAGGGAGAGGGAGGCTGCCCTCAGGAGCAGGCAGAGCTGAGCTGCATCACATCCTCATTTAATACATTTAACACATGGGCAGAGTGTGCTCATGATCAGAAGGGACTCTCCTGCTCCTGCATTTGAAAAGTATTTTTTTATACTTTGACTCAGCAACTATTCTGANGGGTTCTGGTGCTGGGAACTGGTGCGGAATGCGGGGTGCCGGGTGCTGGTGCGGGGAGCTGGTGCGGGGAGCTGGTGATGGATGCTGGTGCAGGATGCTGGTGAGGGGAGCTGGATGCTGGTGCGGGATACTGGTGCGGGATGCTGGTGCGGGATGCTGGTGCGGGATGCTGGTGTGGGATGCTGGTGCGGGATGCTGGTGCGGGATGCTGGT